>OX336886.1:17395056-17607446 GCA_946959425.1 Argyrosomus regius
CCCTTTGTGTGAGACGCGCATGCAATTTAAGGGGCTGCCATACAGGACGAGTTAATATTTCATTGCACGCCAGGGAATGGGAATAGAGAGGAGAAAAAAATGCATATGTCTCATTTTGCAATCTGATTCGTCTCAGCAAATCAGCCTGAGTCAATGTCATTCCATAATGAACTCTCCTCCACTATTCTAAGCGTTCTGCTGCCATGCGGCTGCCTGCTTTCACACCCACTGAACGTGGAATATATTTTGAGCTAAAGCAAGGGGTAAGGGTCTCTCTCTCGCTCTCTCTCTCTCTTGTCAGATTACAGACAACTGTTTTTTCCCCCCTCCTTCTCCTTTCGCTTCTTCTGTCACCATCGAAACGAAAAAAAAAAAAAAAAACTGTTACTCCTCTCCCCATCACTGTACCCTCCCCAACCTCACCCCTCACCTCACCTCACCTCACCTCTCTCCCACCCTGTGCTGGGTTGGAGATCGAGATGATGGCGGGAATGAGAGGTTTTGATTGACTAAGATGCTGAGATGTAATCTTGAGCAAGCTGAAATGTGAAGTGTGTGCTTGTGTGTGTGTGTGTGTGTGTGTGTGTGTGTGTGTGTGTGTGTGTGTGTGTGTGTAAAAGAAGGAGAGGGCTGGGGCAATGCGTGATGCTCAGTTTATTGCATTGCAAGTTCATTTGTTTGTATTTTATACCTCATTTCGGCTCAGACAAGCCGGCTCCACATTCCGGCTGAGGGTGACCCAGTTTCACAACACTGTGTGACTCTCTCTCTAATAATATAACATTCCCCTTTTAATACATTACTTTTAGTAAATACGCTGCACTTTGTGGATTTGATTTAATGCAATATGCCTTCAAACTAGTTCACTGAGAGGAAAATACAAACTCTAGCTATTCCACTGCGATAGTTTCTCCTTCGTCCCCTCAGGCACCGCTATGAAGTACGTTAGCATGTTAGTGCAGTGCGTGACACCACTCTGACAGCACTCTAAACATCAGAAGGACTAAAGCTCATCTGGGCCGTCAGCGATATAAACATGGGGTCCTTAAACTTAGAGATGGTCTGTTTAATGGGACAGAGAAGAGGAAAGAAGATAACATGAGCAACATTAACATAAACCTGTTTCTATAGTGGACTCATTTGTAGACTTGCCACGTGGTGACATGGACAATATTCATGTAACCCCCTCTGAATTAGCAGGAAATTGAGATTACATCTCATAGAAATCAACATGTCTAATGTCAGTAAAGAAACAGCACGATAACAAGGATCCTTCTCTGAGAGCTTAAAGACTATCAGTAACATTAACTCGCTGGCTTTATTCTAGTATTATCTGCTGTGCTGAGCCTCAAAACCCATGGTTCTGCATTACCTGCTGTGCCGCAGGTTTGCTTATTCTCCCCTAGGAGGTCCTGAACATTTCCCTTTCTCTAGGAGATAGTGTGCGAGTGAGTCCGCTGTTCCAGTCCAGGTGCGCGGAGAGCAGGTGGACATGGGCGGGACTGCCAGGGGACCACAGGGGGCAGAGAGGCTTAGTGGGTCACAGTGGGAAGGGTGGTGCAGCTCAATCATTCCTCTACCCTAAGGGCACCTCAGAGCTAGGCAGCTGTGAGAAGACCCATCTGGGGAAATTCAGCCCATATATGTACAGCAAGGCATTGTGATAAAGAATGCAGCACATGCGTACACACATGACACACATACAGTACCAATGCAGGCCTCCAAGATATGCACATACCAGAGAGCTGACATGTTTTATAAACTATACACAAATCCTCTCTCTGATGCTCTCTCTTCTGCACATCGCTTTGTTCATTCCACTCTCTGTCCACAGTCCATACATGTCCTCCATATACTCTCTCCCTCACCCCCATTCATTTCTCCACCGCTCCCAGCTCCTGCAGCAGGGCTGGGTAGTAGCTGCCTGGCCCGTGCCATCCATTATTCCCAGGCAGGAGTGCATTAAAGATTCATCTCTGCAGCTCAACCTCAAAGGAAAGACTATGACCCCTGGTATAGCTGCTGAATTATGGAGACCGCCAATAAAGTTGTTTGCCTTTGATCTCATTCTCAGCTTCCTCCCTCCCAGGTGAATGTGGACAGGTGAACACATGGACACACACGCAGGCACCCACACACACACACACTCACACACAAACAAAACGCTGTCATAAACTATATATTTCATTTTTGCTCACTCTCGCCACTGCTCTTCCTCTCTCTTACAAACACAAATTTGCACTCATGTGTTCTCTATATTGCATTTCCCTCTGTATTCCCCCTTCTCTGCCACTCGCTCTCTTTTTTTGTCCCTCACAAGCACACAGAGATACATGCAGAAGAATACAGAGACATGAAAAAAGAAAAACCCTACAAACAAAAAGCATATCTCTGGGAAGATGATGATGGAACAATTATGTGAAAACAGTCTTGCCCGTCCCTTCCCTGCATACCAAGTGACTGTCTGGCGCTATAAATTTTACTCCTGCCATCAAGCACAATCTCTGCCTCTCTCTCCGAAGCTAAAAGTGGTGTGCTGCTCCAGTGGCAGTGGTAGAAACACATTTGCTCACACATGCGCATTGTTTATATTTAATCGATGTCGAGTGGAAGGTCCTGTTCAAAATGGCTGTCATTTGTCAAGTATTAATAATTCAGTCACACAAGCACAAACACAGACAGGAACACACTGGAAAGCACACACACACACACACACACGCTGGTTTGTGTGAAGTGCCACCTCACCTGAAGGTGAATACTCACACTCAGCTTTCATTCTCTTCAGACAGCTCCTGTTGTTTATGGCCTTGTGGTTATGGCAAAGACAGGAATGGGGGACTGTGCAGCAGCAACAAAGAGACTGTTGTATGAACCAAAGATGAATACAGAAGGAGCCTTGACCTTAGCTATGTATCAGTCAAGGCATGGTCAGAGTTAATTTTATCATGTGTTGTGGTTAATAGGTGGCTGTACTGGTGAGCATAATGGGATATTAGCTTTTTTTTCATAATAGGTTCAAGGGACCGAGACACACACATAAAGGTTGTGTGTAGCCTTGAAGAGAGAGAACGGATGATAGGTGAAGGTGGGGTTGTGTGTGTGTATGTGATGGGGGTGTCCCATTATCTACGTACGCAGTGTCCCACTCTGGACCCAATTATAAATCTGGGCTGACCTGGACAGTCGTCACAAGGAGAACAAGGGGAAGGACAAAGACATGGAAGCTGTGGTTAAATCAAGATTGTTTCGTCTCAGTCCTACATACATACGCTTGTCTGTCTGGTGTGTGTATACACACACCAGACAGACAAGCCCTCGTATCTTAGTCCTGTGTTGATAGATTTGTGGAGATTGTTACAAAGGATACAGGTGTAAAAACAAGGATTCCTGGTTGATTAATGAGGTGTGACCAGCCCTCAGTGTTGTGTTCTTAGATAGACTGAATGCTTTTTCTCAGGGGATTTACAGGGAATGAAAAAAAGCACACACACACACACACACACACACACACACACACACGCATGCAGTGGTTAAGTCCCTGTGGAGTTGCTTGCCAGCCTTGTGAAAAGTGCACATGTTGACTGGAGACCACTAATGGTGTGCTGTTGCCATAGAGAGGTGTTGCACCAGTGATTTGAGAAGTGGAAGACATACGATGGATTCTGAGTGGCAACTTCACTGGTCAAGGGCAGGTGCATGTTTGAGGACACCAGGTAGTGGACATTAGGTGTCTGCAGTGGGAGCAACAAAGACAGGGCAACAAGGAAGTAATGTTAGGAGGGACAAAGAAAAAGTGCAAAGAAAGTGACGGCCAAGTAATGTGTGTTTGCACATGAAGAGAAACAAGGTGATAAAAAGGGCAGTGTTTCTAAAGGTGAGGTAACTTTCCAGTGTCAGGGGAATCAAACATTGTTTTCACACCAGTGTTGACTTTTTCTGTCTTGAAGGTCGCTGAAAATGTGCATTTTAGAAAAAGCACACACATACAAAGTTAACTTCAATAATCACATAATGAGTAACTGCATGGCCTCAAATAAAGCCTGGTATATTCAATACAATATGATTTATTCATTGTATTCCCCCGGAGAGCACCACAAAGACGAAGCTTTACAATCACTTATCTCAGCCTAATGCACATTACCTATAAAAGCTGACACAGATGCATTTTTCTAGAGCATGTAGATGGGATGCAGGGACTGAAATGACATACTATTCTCTGGTCTTGACATCATAATAGGTAAATCATATTTCATGTGCAGCCAATTGTGCACTGCTCCTTTATCTGTGAGTATTATAATATATCAACTATCCAAAAAGCATTCACGTCATGCCTATAATACTGAAGGCGTACGGACCGCTGATGTGTGAAATAAAGGACAGCTTGACAGCACTTGAGCTGTCCCGTACGACCCATGCAGAATCGTCCACATTAGAAGACAATGGAATTCTCAGTGAGAATGAAATGCAATACATCAAACAGTCTTCAATGCCACAATGAGAGAGACAAAGGGTAATAAATCATTCTTGACTTCTGTGACCCTTTTGCATAATGCTGTTCGAAGTTTGTCATTGCACGGCACTATTGTAACACTAAGTTGGCCCTAACATGTTTTACCTGTGGATGAAGCCAGCTGTCAGACAGCTATAGGAGAAGGAATGTGAGTGTAACCACTGATAATAACTTGAACTTTCATAACTGACGTATTATATTTCATGAGCTGCAGGGTAAAAATAAATGACCAATCTAGTGTGTTCATCTCAGATGACAGTTACATGCAGTCGACATGAAACATACATACCAACACTCATGTTTATTAAATGCAATTGACTCAGTCAGTGATCAACTTTACTGAGAGAACAGAAACAGACATGTGACATGATTTAATCATGTTACATCAAAATGTATTTTCACATGAACACGGGATGCAGAAATCTTTCTCTTCGCTCTCACTCAGCTCAATCTGGGTTATTACCACTATTGTTAATAAGTCTGTTAAAGTCTGTTGTTTGAATCAGCAGTTTACCTAATGGAATTGGGGTCACACTAAAGTGCAGGTAAATAGAGACCAAAAGCTAGCCAAGCTGTGTTTAATGTTTCATATAAATGTACCCTTGGTATGGTTTACAAGAAGCCTGTTGAATCTGGCTTGATGGATTGAGATTTTACAGTACTGTACGCCCGTGTGCGTGATGGGAATCGAGTGAGGTGAAGCAGCAATGTCACTGGCAAGGTTATAAACAAAGCTTGAGATGCTAATTTTTATTGAAGGCCATTTTCCTTCCTGCTACCCTCCCCCACTTGTTTGTGTGAGAGAGTACATGAGTACATGAATATGTGTACTGTGTGTGTGCATGTTGTCAAGGCCTGCAGGAGATGTTCCTCCAGGGTGCTATTTTATCTCACACCTGTTCTATCACCTTCATAGTTCTTTATTCAGCTGTCTAATCTGCAGAGATGCTGCTAAGCACACATATCTCATTTGATTCTTCAGGGTGAAGCTTCCCGATTGGTGCCTTTGATAGAACCATCTCCTTGGCAATCAGATAAGACAAGCGTTGCTGGATGGTCAGCTCAGCCAAACTCAGCCAGTCATCACCAACCTGCACTCTCTCCCTAATGACTAGTCCAGAAACGGGCCATACAGTGAGAGAAAGAATCAGGTTGGGGATCCTTGTCATGGTCTTACCTCTGCTAATTATGTTTGTTTTGTTATGATTCAAATTAACTGTCGTTATTTCCAGATTCTTGCCACAGTCCAAGATAATGGCTTGCTATTAGGCAAGGAGACAAAATTGAGCATGTAATTAAACATTTTTTAGGTCATTGTGCAATAATGCTTAGCTTCTGAACTCATTTATGGACATCATTGTCCTCTCCCTAGTGAATTGCATAGTATTCATAACGTATATCTTCTAACTGCTCTTATAAGTAATAAAATAAATAAATAAGTTTTTATTATTTTCCCAAACGAGGTAACCTTTCACTATAACGACACCTTTTCTCCTCTAGAACCAGACCACTGCTTACAGGCATGGACTTAAATACTTGAATAAGAGTTAAAACACGACTAGGCTGATAGAAAGCTATGTATTCACCCAGTTCACAGAAGAACACAGTAAAAATCAATACAATAACTGCATGAGGTCTGGCATTAGTGCAAAGAGAAATGAAAGCAAGACTTTGGTGGCAGTAAACAGAACAAAAAAAAAAAAAACTACTAAAATAATGATGTCCCAAAAAGATCCAGTTCTCAGGGAAACATTACATTCTTTTAAATTGCAGACATTCAAATTGGAAAACTGTTAAAACTACAAACATATAGACATTAACATAATGTGTTGAACTGATGAGAGTGGCATCCAGCACTGAATAAACAAAGAAGGAGGTGCTATGCTATGCTATGCTATGCATAGCACGCTATGCAATTTATAGCCAGATTCCAGTTTGAATGTGACAACATGATATTGAACCAATCCTGAATAAACATGCAGTTTATGTAATCAAAAAGCACTATAACCTGTGCTTAAGCACGTGTGCTGTCTACTATGTTTTTACCTTCTTTGTGCCCCTGAGGAAGAAAAGGATAGTAGAAACGGGAGTGAAATTGAAGGACATGACTTTTTCTATAACTGATTTATTGGATGAAAGGATAGATTTTCTGTGCAACGTGCATCATCATCACTTGGATGCAAACACACAGCACAGTCCTAAGAAGACACAAAAGGTGCACACTGTGTTGAAAGGCTAGTGCTAGTGTAAGTTGAAACTGTTTTTCTACAAAGACATTCTGCAAATGTATAGAAAGACACTTATAGACATGAATTAAGCACCTGCATTACTTAACTGGATTCAAATCCTAAATGTCCTAAAAATGGCTACATCTCGAACTCAGAAACTGTGACTCATGCCATCAAAAAACTCAAGGGATGAGCACAGAAAAAGCCTCCTCTCTTAACACTCTCTGACACCAGTTTGCATTGGTGCCTCAGTAGGACCCTCAAACCAATGAGACTGAACCAAATTACAACACTTCAACAAAACATCAACACTCATTTGAGCACAGATGGAAAAGCACGAAGCCAAATGCAGTGCTATGTGGCCCTATGAAGACAGAACAGAGTGGCAGATTACCTGAGTATAGAGAATGGCATTAAATACAGAACCACTTTGACAAAGTACAGCGTCAGCAGGCACAGCCTGGCTGTGAAGCCCTGATATAAGAAAACATAGCTCCCTACAGCAGAGCAACTCAGCCGGCTGTAAAAAAGAAAATAAGAGACACAGCAACACTTCTGAACAGAATGCACTAAATTCCAGCCAGTCAGAACAAAACATTTTAGCTAATTCACACACAAACATCTCCAGCTGTACTCTCAAGTGTGGCATAATTCCTCCAGCCTTTTCTCCAGAATTTACATTCATATGCAATCATTTTGCATCGGCAAAATACATTTTGGGGAAAAACACAATGCCTCAAAATCAGATTACATTTTTGATTAACTGAATGAAGAATAGTTTTACTGAGCATGTCTGCAAAATCTTCCCATATTGCTACAAGATCTGCACATACATTATTACATACTAAAAATATTAATGCTGACTTCCAGATACATGTTTAACACTATTCCCTCATCCAACTCCTTGAGTTCCCCACACTTACTTAGAGCACTAAAGTGTGCCTTAGCATTAAATGTCTCACTGAATTTGAATCCCTAATTAGATATTAGTAGATTTATTCTATACAGACTGGGCATCATTTATAGGTTACCAGTGGTGGCTGGTGAAAAATATTCTAGGTGGGGCTGTGCCATATTCAGTCAGTTTCAGAAACCATCCCATCCCGATACAATTTAACACAAACTGCAGGATACCAGTGCTCTGTGAAATAATAACAGGGTTTATGCAGGAATCCTGAGGTTAAATTTAATACCATTTAATACCTTTTTAATACCTTCTAAATATTTTTGTTCTGTATCATACAACATTTTAAATATGCATTTTTCAATCAAATATCCTTGTGTGCGTGTTGACTGTGTGATTTCTATAAAGAAGCGGGGACATTTACATTACCAAAACAAAGCCTGCTCATGCATACAAAGCCAAAACAATACATTGCACCATACAAACATCCCTTAGGTCAATAATACCCAGCAGGAACATCATAGCCAAATGTCATGGAACATGTGGCGTGTGAGGAGGCTTCCTTCTAAACCCTAGTGACCTGGATTGTATCTTGTACACAACTGGTAGGCTGCCCTTCAAGGAGCACATCAATGACTAAATATGTGGCTTTTCCAGAAAAGAAAACATAATCCCCGATTTTGACGCTGAAGAGGCCTGATTACTTTTCTTGCTCTGTGGATTCGCTGTAAGAGTGGGGGCTGTGAGTCTTCTCCCTGGAGACATGGAGGGGGGGGCATCAGAAAGCACAGCGCCTGTCATCTTACATCTGTCCTCTCCATCCCCTTCCCCTGTCATCGACGATTGGATCAGGGATAATGACTCTCACAGGGACCCTTCCTTTACAGGAAGGTGGTCATTACGCAAATATGGTGGAAGAGCCACGAATACAGCCATCCATGTGATGGTTAACAATAAGCTACAATACGGCAGCTGAAAGAAAACAAGTTGAGCCGCCAGTTATGTAATGCAGTGCATCATTTCCTCACCCTTTCCCCCTTGGCATCACTATAACACATCATGGAGAAAGGAGATTTGAAGAGAAAAAAGATCAGTCATTCATCGTTTGCAGATACACAGAACACATAGCTTGTTAAATCCCCACACCAGCCCTTTTACAACATTTGCATTCATAAATCAGCGGGAGGACAGTGAATAGCCCCTATTCCCTTATTTATTATTTTTCCAGCTACTTGAATGCTTCCATCTGGATTCGAGGGTCAAGACATCGCCAGTCTAATGTTATAAAGAAAAGTCCACGCATGCATAAAAGCACAGCAGCTGCTTATGATGCTCTGGTTTTGGCAGGTGGCTCTTGGCTATTCTTCTCCCAGGATCATACTATGTGCACTTATGGCTGCTGGAAAACAAGCCTTTTTTTTTTTAAAAGCCAAGGCTTAAGAGAGGCTATCTCCCCTCAACACTGAACACATCATTATTGACTAGGCTGTGAGGACCGCCAACTTAAACTAAGTAGACCTCAGAGACAAAAACAGCTCAATGGATACGACGAGGAATTCTGAGGTTTAGGTAGACAGAATCAATCAGTGATGTGTCAGTTTCAATATGTGGATTATTATTATTATTATTATTAGTTAATTTCCATTTAGATATTGAGTCTTTTAAATGCAATCCATATATGACAAAATACCAGCATGCATGAAGTATGAGCAGAGAATGACATTAATGTTGATTTACTACCTTCATCTCTTGATGTCATAAAGCCTCTCTTTGATTACTTCTCTTTCACCCTGCCTCTTCTCCTCTCTCTCTCTCTCTCTCTCTCTCTCTCTCTCATACAACTAACACAGCCCGCATTCTGCTGCTGCTCAAAAGTTGCAGCATGAGCCACAGGCAAGGCTGTGCCACTTACACTCAGGTTTATAGTCTTGGTTTTATTATACACCTCCCCATAAGGCAGCCCTCAGAGTCGATGACACCCCAGACACCTATTTAAAGGGCTTGGTGAGCTGCAGATGACGAAGCCTAGGCAGTGGCAGGTTGTCATCTGCAGGCCTTGTCTCTGTTTATGGGCTGTTAGAGCGTTTGAACCGCAGGGTCAGACCTGCTGCGGAGGCACCATAACACTACATAGGCAGACCACAAAATGAACAAAAATAAATCCTAATGAACCTTTTAAGCCCTCTTGTCCATCCGTAGGCTGGGAGCACCATGTGTAAAGAGATAATGCAAGGGGACAGGGGGAGAAGTAGTGTGCCAGCAGGGACAATGAGAGCGGGCAGAGGGGCTGTCACTGCTTTGTAAAACCTGGTGATCATCCTCTGAGGTGACAGATGCTGAAGAGGTGATAGTATACTGGTGCACAGGGCAATGCTGTTTGTTTGTATGAGCATAAATGTGTGGGTGGGTGTGTCTACTTCTCTGTCTGCTCTCAAACTTATATGAAACAAAGCTAGAAGTTGAAATTGCCAATAAACTACAAAGGATTGATAAACACATAATTATTTCATGTCGTTTCATTTCTGTTGGGCTCGGACTCCCGCTGTCAGGATAGAAACTTCAAATTAGCTTCCACAAACTTCCTTTATCTAACCTCTCTGTGATCATTTTTCTGACCTTAAATTCAGCTCTTTATCCAGTCTTACTGTTCCGCTATCACATTGCTTATTACTCCCCCGAGCATCAGAAAGCCACTGTTAAGAGGGAGGACAGTGACACACAAGTCAAGGGAATGGGGAAACATATCTCAAAGCGAGGAATGAGAAAATTAAGATTTTCTGTGACTGCTATGATATGATGGATACGATTAAGAGGAAATCTTGCAGTGTTTTTACTGTAAGCATGTAGGAGGTTGCTGACTCTACCTGGCACCAAGCCTCGATTTAGGGAATCTGCCAAGGGCACAGGCTCAATTATTTCCCACCTGTCATCCCTCTTCTACCTCTGGACATCCACCCCCAACCAGGAAGAGGCTGTGATCCATTTTCAGCTCTGCACAGACAGACACAACACCCACATAACCAAACATAATTGAGGATTGATGAGGACTCTGTCATGTTTTAACATCAGGGGATGTTGCACTAGATCTCTGGTGAAAGAGAATTCAGTAAACTCATTGGTGCTGGTTAGAACTGCCACCATCTGGACAACAAAGATGAAAAAATGAATCATATTAACTGTTAATCACCCTTTATTTTAACCTTAATTTTATAATTTCTTTTCATTCTCGCTTCATTGTATTAGAGAATTACTCCATCACTCTCTTGACCTAGGAGTGCAATAGTCGCAGCTCTATGACTACACCTCTGCTGCACACCCCACTACCATCATCTCCATCCACCTTTATCCCTCCACCTCTATCAGAGAACATGTGAACAGAGGCTCAGTGAAAGAGGGCACAGAGAACAGGCAGGCTGAGGAGGAAGGTAATTTCTGCTGTCTCACCTCAGCGCTTTCCTCATTCGACTCTGATTAGCTCCAATAATGTATCTCAGACTTTTCAGCTGTTCAAAAGGATGGAGGCTGAAAGGAAGTGAGAGAGAGGGGCAAGGCGGTGAAGAATACGTCCCCTCCCTCACAGCTCTTCCACACCATTAATCTTTCTCTTCTCGCTGTCGTCTCGAGAAAGTGATTATGGTGACTTAATTGTATTTGGGGAGTTTCTCTATATTGTGTATATTTTACCTTATGAGAGGACTTGTCAAACTTTGGAAATGAGGATTAGCAGCATTTCTCCTGCAGCACTTAATGGAATGACGTTTGAAATGGCAATGACTGCCATAAGACAAAAACCTGCACAGAACACTCAATGTGTTGTTATATGCTTGATAAGATAACATAGAAATAGAAAATCTTGGCTAGATTTAGTGCATGCATACATGCGTACATACGTAGTGACATAATGCGAACATGCTTATGTTTAGTGGTTATAATGTTTCTAATTAGCATGCTAACAGTTACTAATTTCACAATGGGGATCAGAATTGGTCATAAACTATTAGCCAATTAAAATTTTGATTTTCCTGGGGGAAAAGTTAGGGAACCACCAAAGACTGAGATTAGAATACGTTGACTGACATTTTGTTTTTGCCAGTCTATGTCTAAATGTTGCAATATTTTCATTGGATAGGTGAAAACCTTGATCTGCTGCTGGCACTAGAGGAAAAGCTGAGAGATTACCACAGTCTGTAGAATGCATCCTCTGGAGACCTTGCATGTCTTCAAAAATGTCATCTAATTACGATATTTTAGTCAAAACCAAAGTGGTGGTCTTACCAATCCATTAACAGACCAACAAATGCCATTCCCATTTACATTTACAAATATAACCAATCCTGCTTCCTGTTTTCTCAGTTTCTGTCACTAAATGCCATGAAGGAGATCTTAGAAACCAAATGACTGCTGACTTTTATATAATTATATTGTGCATGCAAATGTTGCAACCAATATCAATAAAGACAGCCAGAAAGCTGCCCTTTTTCATCAACAATTAACAATTATCATTTAGAAAGGCCAAGACTGGAAGTCTACAAGCCTCTGTAGATTTCAAAATCAAGATTTAGATCTCTGTGCAGCTCTTTCTCTGTGTCTTTCTCACAAGCTATGCATGTACACATTCATAACATGACCGTAAAAAAAGTTTTCATGGATATTTTTTAGCAAATGTCACAGTAAAACCCATACAAGGCTGATTATCAAGAAAATAATTTATTCATACAGAGCCATATGAATCTAAAAGGCTGTACGATTTTCTCATAGCTAACTGAAAGCCTTTAACAGGACAGGCTTCATGATGGGGAATGAAGTGAATGAAGTGCATGCCATCCACACAAAAAGCTAATGCAGAAATGGGCAACGATGTAGAGTGTTGGTGAAGCTGAGGCCGGCTGAATGAAGCCTGGGTTCTCAAACTAGCCACCTGTGAAGGCACCCACCTGTCAATCAAAGCAGCCACACTCTTAATTATACATACATGTTAAGCCTTAATATACAGTAACTTCAAGTCAGTTATATAAAAATTCATACCCAGTACAGTTGTCATGAATGATGAAATTAGCTATCGCGACCAAAACATTTTCTTGTACCAGCCTGTAAACATGTTTATATATGCTGAAGTAAGACATGGGGGCTTCTTGTGACTGACTCGTTTTGTAGGCAGCCTTAAGTGGTCATTCAAGGAACTGCAGTTTTTGGTAATTAAGTGTGGGCTTCATTTCACAGCCACGGAGGTCGCCAAACGGCACTTGCCTAGCTAAAAAACCATATTTTTTTTTTTTTTTTCATGGTCAAACATAAAACATAAAAAAAACAATCCTCTAGCAAATACGAGTGGATAGTGCTTTGCAAGATTGCCTGTTCTGGTGGAAAACAAATATGTTGTCACTAAATATTTAAGTATCAACATTTTTGCCACTTTCCAGGTACCTTAACCTTTTGTTATTATATTCAAAGGAAAGGTAGTTGCTGACGCAAGCTGTAAATTAATTAATAGTATGAACAAAGGAGCCCCAGTTAACAATATGTGTGTAACTACAAGACACTTAAACAATATGTTAAATGCTAGTAATGTTAGCAAGAGAGAATGAATGTTCTCTCCATGAGAATGTAAACCACTCCCACTAGCAAATGGTCCTGTAGTTATGCATGCACGCAAAGTACAAAATCACATGCCACAAGCACAATGTCCGCAGGATACCCACTGGTCATCAAGCAGTGTCTCTTTCCTTCAGCTCAGACAAAAGCTTGTGACATGTTCATTAAGCAGCAGGGATCCCATTACTGCACTCAACAGCCTCCCTGTCACAATGCTCACACATAATTAGTTACACATGCAGCCTCAGGAATGCTAATTGTTGCTCTCCTCCCCTCACTCGCTTATTTCTTTCAATACAGTTTCTCACATCCTCCTTCTTTCCCCTCATTTGTTCACTCCGCAGGTGGTATGGTGTGCCACTTTTAGACTGTCAAGGTTGTTCAGAAAAGCTTTCAAATTACAGTTTAAATTTCCCCACTGAGAAGCTATTAATTCATAATAGAGGCAGTAAGAGAGAGACAGAGAGGGAGAGTTAGACAAAAAGAAGGTGAAAGGTAGGGATGGCAGGCTGGAGGGCTTAGACATTAGTCACTTTTAAAAATCCAAATGTGATATTCACACGTCCTGGAACAACACTCCTTTTATTTCTCTGCACATCACTTTCTGTCTCCTTCTCACTCTTAATCATCCATCTCTGGCTGCATGTTTACAGCAATAGGTCAGCATAAAGTGTATATTTTATATTATTATTATATCCTCATAGCAAAGTCTAGTACTGTTAGAAAACAGTCTTTTCTCTTTTTGTTTTTGAAACCAGAAAGCCAGGAGTTTGATCAGAAACATCATAAGCAGCAGAGCCTGGAAACGCATCATTAAGTAATAGTGAGTGGAAAACAAACTGTTGGCTCATTTATGTATTTATTATTTGTTTGTCTCCACAACATCACACTTGGTGCTGTCGGCAGCCACCCTTCACATTTCTGCTAATTGATTCTTAATGAACTATGATGAACTATAGTACTACAAGACAGATGAGGGACAAAACTTAATAGACACAAATGGATCTATTATTGGGGAAATAGTGCTACTTTTGGCTTATAATTAATCACTCTATTGATAGAGCAGTTTTAGTAAACTTCGTGGAAGAAATGTATTCATAGCTTTGTAAGGAAAAAAGCCTTTATAAGAAACAAACTTAAATAATAAATTCAGTGTGTGTGGTATTATTGCAATTAATTAAATGCCACGCTTTACTAGTGACTAGTAAATGTGATGCAAGCATGATGATGGTCATATCACATCTTTTGAAAGAATAGCATGGGAACATGTGAAATATATAGTTATCAAAATGGTAATCATTTTAATTAACCTATATGGCAGAATATGGCAGAAATTATGGTGATGATAATGTACAGTACCATCATTATTGGACAGAGTTCAACATTTACACTCTTGTGAATGTAGGTCATTTTATAGACCTGCATGTATATCCACAAGCATTTATTAATAATATAATAAAAGCTAAACATACAACATGAGTGTGTGTTTGTGCACACATGTCTGAACACATGGTCATGTCAAAGAAATGGTTCTTTGACATGACCATGTGTTCAGTGTGAACAAACATGAACACACGTTACATCAGAGACAAAGAAACATGTGAAACATGTGAAACAGGAGCTGTGAAGTTCCCCTGTGTGTGTGTGTGTTATGTTTTGAAGACAGCAACATTCTCCCATAACACAGATAATAGTGCTGCAAACAGCCAAGAGCAGAGACTGCCTCTGCCTGGTCTGGGTCTTGTTGTTGATACTCACTGGACTTTTACTATTCGGCATTTATTGTTTCATGGGACTTTTGCCTTTTGATATTTTACTGTATTTTAATTTTGTTTTTCAATCAGTTGGTTTGTTAATCTGGTTTTACTTTGGGAGGACTATTAACCTTTTAAATACTTGAATAAATTGTGAGTACATCCTTACCACCTTACCAGAGTTTGCAGCATAGCAAGTGTCTTGTTTCCGTCATCATATTTGCATGCCTTACGGCACTAAGTCACGCACCACCAACTATTTCACTCATTTTGGTGTAACTGGATCATATTTTATGGAGGAAATTTCTTCTGATTTTTCCTTTGATGTCCTCTGGCTGCTTTGCTTCAGACTTTCAGTGATTTGCAGAGTTACTGATGGATAGTAAAGTGCTGCAAACTATAGCTGCTATTAGCTGTGCATGTTAGCTGCAGTATAGCTACTTGAAGTAAATAAAATCTGAGCACATTTTCTGCTAAAAAATAATAACAGGTAAACATGCAGTCAGAAAACAGACAATATATGCATGACTTACTTCCCAGTTGTAGAGTCATCAACATCTGTAATGCTGTGAAGATATTGGCAATCATCTTGGTCCATGACTATAGTACTCAAACTCCTGAAAGGATGGTGTATCTGACACTTCACTCTGACACTTGAGGCGTGACGCAGCACTGATGGTATCCGTGCCCACACCAATGGTCGGAGTTAAGACTTTTGCTTTGCGAGCTGCACAAATTAGTTAGGACTTATTTAAATGCACAAAACACTGTAACTTTGACAAATTGATAGTTAATCTATGTCGACTTTATTTTGCCATTATATAATTAGTAAAGATAATTAGTAAATATAATAATGAAAACCATTTAAAATGCTATTCACAATGATGGCTGTGCTGCAGAAAATAATCTTCATGATGGGAACACATGCTCGTACAGACAAATATATTATGACGCATACAGAGCTAATGAGCAGGCAAATAGCGACAACAAATATTATACAGAACACCATGGCAGCAGTAACGTTACCCATCACATGGTCTCTAACACTAATAAGAACCATAAATCAAAGCCAAACTGTGTGAACAAAATTGCCTTATTTTTTTTTTTAAAAAAGGATGGAATAAAACATTCAAAATGAAAATGAAGAGGAGTGCATAGGCAGTTTCTGAAATCTGAAAACACAGAAGCACAAGTAGCTTCATTGCTTGGCTCCTTTTTTTCTCCAAGGTTCTTTTTTACAGCTGTATGCTCACAGACTTGCTTTGCTGAGCTATAGGAGGCTCCGGCTCAACTCATACTAGCACTCATTTTGATGCAGGATGTCAATAGTACTGTTGTACTGAAAATCTGTGCGGGTAGGTAGATAATTCTGAAATGATTCTGAAAAACTTTACCAGCCACCAGCCAAATTAAGTTTGAGAGTGTCATCTAGGTGTAACCCACCTAGAAGATAAGTGCACACTGGACCAGTTTGATCTAGATTCGTAGGGAGGGGTAATGAATTGAATTGGACACCACCATGAGTAACCAGGACACAAAGTTAAGTTGTAGAAAAATTATTGTATTAACAAGATTTGTAATTCACAACAGCAGACCGGTCTTTTACTCAATTGAATGTCTTTTGAACCTGGTGCACCAGAAAATAAAATAAAATATTTTTCCCCAAAAAATATAAGAGTTTAATCCAGTTCAATCGTCTCCTGAAATCCTTTTCCACAATCCTACCACGCTGATAGGGCAGATGAATAGCTCATAGGTTTCCTCAATCCAGATGCTCAACACGGGTGGCTCGCCATCTCCCTCGTCAGGGAGAGAATCAAATCCAGTCCAGGATCCAGAATCCAGGGGTATCCAAAAAACCTAGCCTGTGTAGCATAACATGGCTTATAAACATAAATCTATTTCACTTTTCTTAACTGTACAGCTTTAACTTTATCAAATTCAATTTTAATACAACCTTTAATACTTAATCCATGAATTTAGGATAATTGTTGTACTGCAACGTTAACATATGAAATGTCAACTTTTACTTTTACATATTACAACCAACTTATTTAATGGCCATAAGCAAATGTAAAATAACTAAACTTGTAGATGATTATGAAAACCTGTAAGTGGTCTTTTAACATGAAATGCTCACTGCATTTGAATAATGCATGTAAGGAATATAGATTCCTAATCACAATACTGACACCTTGTGGTCGTGCACACCAACAAGAGAGTAATTCACACAAGTTTCATAGTCTGTAACCTTAGCTGGGTAATTGCTTACTTTACCCACAAAACGTAAATAACACATATATTCACACACATATATTCATACATAAATGTTCTTATTTGGCTCTACCATGAAAGAAATACTAAAACACAACTTTACACTATTGCTCAGTAGCTAACATTTGACTAATGTGGCCTTATGCAGCACGTGCATTATACTCAAAACTCACCGAGAAAATAAAAGTATAAACAATGAACAGACGTCATCAAGGTTTCTCCAACTCTTGCTTGTTGAAATAGTTTTTTTCTTCTTCTACGTGAGGTATAATTAATTAACGTTTCACTTGCGGTTTCAACTTGTTTTTTCATTCATTCACTCTCTGTCTCCTTCTGCATACGTTAGACTGCGTCTATCTAACCTGAGCGAAAAGGCGGGACTTAGTTCAGTTTACACCAATAGGAATTTATCATTCCTCCTGAACCAATAACGTATTTGTTATCAAGTTTTTAGCTTACTGACTGAAAATTAGACATCTGAGTTAAGATAAAATAATGACTTAAATATGAAATAGCGAATGTGGAAATAAAAAACAAGAAAATACATAAACTGTCACTGAAACGAAATAATTTGTGTTTTAGTAACACCTAATTTCCCAATGGGTTACATAGGCAACTGTGCAGAATCTGTTAACAATAAACATTACCTATGGCTATCACAAACTAACATCACTCTGAAAGATAATTTCAGCTGAGTGTTATCTACACTGAAGGTAATGGTAATCATGGACAAAGGAATTAACGTTTGCTTTGAGCCATATCACATAAACTAATGTTAGCATTGCACTAACATTAGATGCATTACAAATCACTGGTGCTAAATATTAGCAACAGCCAAGTTGGACAACTTTAAATTAATATATTCCAATAAAACACCAATACGTCACTTACATGTCATGTATAGTTTAACTTTATTTATGGATAGGACTTAGATTATCAATCTCCATGTTTGGGAGATCAGGACATGCAGCTGGAGAGAGACAGGCTGAAGTGGAGAAAGAGAGGGTACAGCTGTTGCAAGATGTAGCTGTCTTAAATAACAGCATCCAATATAATATGTTAGGGTGTGTAAGAGGAACTAAAATGTAATATTTTTGGCACTCAACTTGGCACTTGTGTGGTTAATGTGTCTGGTTGAAACAATAAGAGACAGAGAGGAGACAAGTTAGAAGGAGACAAAGGAGCCAGGAAGAAGACAGAAAAAAGGTAGGAGAGCGAGAGGGATTTTTTATTCCTTTACAGGTACAAAAGGGTTCAAGAGGGTTAAAAAAGGTGGATAGAGACATGGTTTGGCTTAAGATAAATATTTGTATGTCTATGCATGTGGTAAATATATTTATACATGTTAATGTACCATGAAATGAACAGTTCAAACAAAATTTAATTAATTTCTGACTGAAAAATTTATATGTGTTTTCAGATGGCAGACAGGCCAATCAGGAGATGGAAGTATGCATACTCAGGCAGCCAAGCAGTTTGGGGTTCTAGCCTCAGCCACAGTGACTGAGTTAGTGGGAGGGTGGCCTCTGGCTGTGTTCATGGTCAGAGGCAACCCTTGAGGATGAGAATTCCCTGGTGGAGTATTGTTGATATTTTTGTTGGTATTGGCATATTTTGTTAAAATCTAATTTCTCAGGTCCTGGCTCAGGTCCTGTACCATATGCAGCTTCCTCCAACCAGGTGCATATGCTTGGTAGCCAGGTGTGGTATATAAGCTTTTGCTGCACCAAAAATACCTTATCCTGCCCAGAACACAGACAAAATCGACTGAGTGGGGACGTCCTGCACCAAAAGGTGGCCCATAAGTACTTCAGGCTCCTCGCTGCCACCTGGAGGAAAATGGGTTAAGGGAGAAGCCCCATCAGATCAACGATTGCAATGTGACAGGGTTCCAGCTGAACTCATCCAGGAGACTGGTCATCATGTCCCGAGGGACAAGTATGCACACAGGCAAGGGCCCAGGGAACCAGGGACCACATCACCACCCTGGCCTTCCTCAACATGGCCGGGGAGGATGTCCGGCCTCCCCAGCACCCTAGGGAAAGGGTCCACAACAGCCTCTAAATTGAAATTAGGAAGTGTGTACTTATTTTGTTGGAAGTACAGTCCCAGATGTGTTGACGATTAATTGTGTAAGAAATGTAAGAGAATAACTACGCCAAATTTGTAAAATGACAGCAATGGTGTCAAGTCATGCACACTAGCCCAAAAAACATTTTCCCATGTACTAGCAAGCAGTTGCACATACAGAAACACAGACTTACAAAGTTTGAACAATGCTAAACTGCAGTCTCCCCTTCCTGGCATTACTCATCCTCAGACCTTCAGCGGGTTTAGTTAGTTGCTTGAGCACAAAATCGTTTTGATTGGCTGCTCCACTGGAAACGCGCATCACTATAACTTGTTGTTGTATGCCTGTTCAAACAGATGATGATTGTGGTCATGCACAATCTGTGAAAAGTGCTTCCACCTTGTTACTGTTAGTGTCAGAAAAAGAATGCGTGGCGTGAGAGCATGTGATCTGCGACTAGCCTCCTTTTAACAAATGTGCATGCAACATTGGAGCCCATCTTTTCCAAACCTTAACCATACCCAGATATTTTTGACAGACAAATACTTTTGACAGACAAATACCAAGTCCGTTGGTCACTGCAGTTATTTGATCTGATTGATACTGGCGAAGGGAGCCCTTCTTTGCATGACTCTAAAGTGTGAAATGATGAGCCAAATCTACAGTTCTTATTCTGTACAAAAATGTATCCAAAAGTTCAGCTGAAGCTAATATGAAGCTTTTGGGTATCTTCCATAGTCATTATCTTTGTGTGTGCCTAGACAGTGCAGTGTAAGGATAATAACAAAGACACAATTTTATACTAAAGAGACTATAACTTTGGAATTAGGCTCACTCAAAGTATTGTACCTTATATTAGCTTCTGCTAAACTTCAGAATGCATTATTGCACAGAACAAGGACTGTGGATTTTGTCCCCCATCTCTTATATTGGAATCACACTACAAAGGGATCACTTGACAGCCAGTATGGACAGATGGAATGAAAAAAGCAACAAATAACTCTTACAATTGTGGATCTGGGCATCCATGTGAGTATTGTACTGTAGAAAAAAATCTTTTAAACCTGTGTTTAGCTTTCTGGTCCCCAGATGGGAGTTGGGGTCCCACAAGGCAATAGTGTGAACAGATTTCCCAAAATATGATATATATGAGTACTTCTCATGCAGAAACCAAAAATCATACTTCCCACTTTCCCTTTCATCATTACAATATGATAAAATGCAAATATTATACCTCATTATCATGGGAGCCGGCTGTTGTCTGATTTATTTTGCTGTGTGCATATTCACCTGTAAAGTGTAAAACTGCGATATATAACACTACAGTATGACAGCAGCTTTAACACAGCAGGGGAGGGTCAAAATTGATTAATCTGCCCTCCAACATGCAGTTTCACTGAATTATCATACTACCAGAGTCATATGCACTCAGTAAGGGGTATCTAGTAATTTCAGGAAAGGTTGACAGCTTTGAAGGCACTCCAGCTAATTCACTAAGACCAGAAAATCAGCCCCCTGCCTTGTATGGTGGTTAGCTGACATTATGGCTCAACCTTAGTAGTTTGTGGTCACGTGTTATTCTGGTTCAGCAACTGATCTTTCCAAATTTAGCTGCATGTCATATTTCAGTCAGGTTTTGATTGCTGACAACCTGTACCAAGTAGGGGTGTTATTTTATGAGGGGTGGACAGAGATGAGATGCATACTCTATGTTTCCATGGCAACTACTATACCCATAAGTGTTGCCAACGCCTGACTAATTACACAACCAGACAGCTTGTGTACTTTGATGTGTGTTCCACTGTCACTCTCTTTTCAGGAGTAATTTCATCCAAATGGTAGTTGTGTGGTGTCCTTATATTGAACTCACTCTTACAGGGACATTAAAGATATCCTGGATAAAAAAAAAACTGTTGTTTGTTGTTTCCTTGCATATTGTCTATTCAGATTATTTTTAGTCCTTTACACATTTTTTACACAAAATTAAAATCCTGCTTAGTTTTAGATACTTTTCCACAATGTCTCTTTAATAGTGAAACCATAATGATATATTTGGAAACTGTTGGTTGTGCAAAGAAAGGCTTACATCAAAGGATTTTTGATTTTAGTCAACAAAATCTCTTTGATGTTGATTATATAAAAACATTACTACAATAAGTGACCTTTTTAATTAAAATTCAGCCAGAGTGAACACCACCATACATATTGATTGATATAATATCTAGTTTTAATAGTCCAGTCTGTTTTTATTAACAATGAATACTCTCTGGAAAATCAAAATACCTGTTTCTTATGTAAATGTTATTATTTTTTCAAATTGTATTGAGTCATTTGATGTATCTTTTATCTTTTATCTTTGATTGTCCTGAGATACAAATTGTTTCAGAACTCTTTTTTTTTTTTTTTTTTTTTCAGCTAAACCATTTCAGCCACGGAAGTTTTAGATCTAACAGTGAAATGCTAATTGAGGATGAGAGCAAGTAGTTGTCAGCCACTTCCTAACATAGTTATATATTCATTATAAAGCATGCAACACTGTGGTTTTGGTCTCTGTGCCTCAATGCAAATGGTCTTTGGCCTTTGGCCATGTTAGAATTTTCAATCCTGTATAATGGCTATAGGCTACAACAATCACTCTGAGCTAATGCAGTGCCAATTATAACACTTTTAAGTTATAATTTAAGATTTTATGACAATGCTTATTTACTTTCTTTCTGAAGTAGAGTACAGTAGATGTCAAGGTTACCACTCTCATGTCTGGCTGGCAAAGACATAGTCCATCATAGCACCTCCTATTAAACCATGACCTGTTGTTTATACACTTTGTTTTTTATCTATTTTAGTTACTGTTTAAACAAACAAAATAAAATGTGTTATGGTCAGTTTGTTGTAAGCTGTAGAGGTTCTAGTGGATTTTGTTAGAGCCAGGCTGGCAGTTAAGTTAAACTGCAGTTATACTGTTATACTGTTACAACCCACCAACTTGGCAACAGCATCTTTTCTCTGTGTAAGCTCTGTGTAGAGTCTACATACAACTATGAATCAGGCTTAATGATCAAATTAACCACTAAACTAGCTAGCTTAGTCTCTGTTGCGCGTACTCGCTCAAAGCACCAATCTAGTGCCGGTATATCAACTGTTAGCAAAGATGAGGAGCTGAAGGTTTTCAGGCCCAAGGTGAGGCGGAGCTGGTGCTATGTGCACAGAGGCTGCTCACAGCAGCCTCTGTGCACATGGCAGTGATAGAAGAAGCTCAGAAGAGCAAAGGAGAGAGTAACTTAGCAAGACTGGCTTTAAGTTGTTGGTGAGGACTTCATGAAATAAAAAACTTGAAGATGGATACAGAACTCAGCTTCTTGCTGTTAGACTAGTATTAGCTGACTGCTATGTCTTGTGTTGTTGCACTTGCTTGATATTTTGCTGTGTTAGCCAGACTAAAAACAGTGGTGTATTTGTACCACTCACAAAAAAATACCAGATCTACACAATGTTGCTTAAAGTATTAACTTGCAACTTAGCCTACTTAAGAGTTTTTCCCTATTAACAAGAATAAATTCTTAACAAATAAATGATTTTAGTTATGACCGGACTCTACTGGATGTTCTTATAGTATGACGGCCATGATCCAGGTTTCAGTGTCTTGTATTAAAAGACAGACTGTTTCACTGATGTATTGTACATGCAGTTTTTAGGACACTGGGAGGTGAGCAATCATTGATGCCTATAGGAGGAACTTTGTCGGTGAAGTTGTATTAATTGAAAGACAAGGGGCTGTGGGATGTGTTGTAAACTCATAGTACAGTATGGCACAACAAACAGGTCCGGTTCTTCTTGTAGTCTGATCTGTCCCTGCTTCTTGTCTCTCATGTATCCTTCTTATACCTCTGTGATATTTCCCCCGGGAAAAGGTGGAGATATGTAGGTTATTGTAACCTATATTCGTGGCACATCCATAGGCACATCCATCGTAGTCAGTAACTGTCAGTTTGTTTCATCGCCTACACATCATATCACATCGGTGCTGCCCACTCATCACATAACCTTGCTTTCAGACTTCCCCCCGCAGTATATGAGACAACAGTGTCACCTATGGGCAGAGACGAGATCTACACTCATCAAGTTCAGTCATGCTTGTGGCCACTATGCAGGTGAAAAGGTATTTTTACAACATTCATGCCACGCTTTTAGCACTCATGCACCTCAATGTGTCACTTGTGAGACATGTAGTACATGTGTTCTCCAAGCTGAGTGATTAACACAGCCAGCCAAAATCGACATGATGGAGTTCAAAAGAACAAGAAAGGAAGAGGATTGTGAATAATTCATTTTTCTGTTGCACTTCTCATTACTGTAATTACACAGCCATTGTTCTTTGACAGGAAGGAAACGTAAAATTACAATTTAGGCAGTGAAATTGTCATTTGTAGCAGTAATTGACACTAATAAAATGATTTTTCCTTCTTTCCCCTTGGATCATATGCTAATCAAAATGTGAAGTATTAAAGAAGACACTAACGGGCGTGATAAGTAGCTAATGAAAGAGGGGAGGCAAGTGGGACAGTAATAGACATACTCCAGCTAATAAGTTCCTGTTCATTAGAGCATGCAAACTGTACCCTCCTCCTGTCTTGGCTGTTTCTTCTGACTGACAGCTTTGACAGCCTTTCCTGTCAAAGGGAAACTTCTGACCGCATCCTCAAATAAAGCATTAATATTTCACAGTACGACTAAGCAAGTTATAAGCCTCTTTATAGATGGATCAGTAGTGTACTATTATTGGAGGGTGACATAAGCCCCTGCTTGACTCTGCATTTAAAAATAGATGACACTGTCTATAATGCCAGCATTTTGATGACATTTTCTTGTGTCTAGGAGGATGTCTTCACTGCCTCTCACGATGTTGGGAGGCTGACTCACACAGAGTGGGGTTGATATGACAGACTTTGATCTCTCCCACTCTGTCTCTCCCTTTTGCTATTCCCCCAGTGGACCTCTGCATATGTCGACCCACATCCACCCTGAAAAAGCAGAACGAAGATCCATGAAATGAGATGCCAAATACTGCTCTCCTTGTGACACGACAAAAAAAAAAAAAAAAAAATGACAGAGAATGAACAAAAAAAATGAAGTTGAGAAGCAGGCCAAACCATTGGCCATAATGAGAAGTGTGTAACTTCAGTTGAATAGGCGTATTAATCTTACTGCAATAAAATCTGGTCAGGCATTCACAGTTGGATGGCACCAAACACGGCTTAGGTGCCAAATTACACCCTGGAGGGATTTTACCCTTTAAAAAGAGGATGGGAAACTGCTGCAAAAAATTCAGAAAATAGCACCTGTATTACAAATAGGCAGCATGCAGGCTGCCGGGGGGACCAGAGGCGACTTACCCATAACCCGTACAGGTAGGAAGGTGCTAGGGACTTGCCGGGAGATCAGTAGTGGTGGTTTTTACCATTAGGAATGTAGTGATCTGGTGTGTGTGAGGAGATGAGGCGAGCTCTCAGAGATAATCATGCTAACACTGAACTCCCTCATTACCTCTGAGGCAGAGCTGTGGGCACAAGTCACACATACACGTGCTCAGAGTGCAAGTGAGGCCTAAGACAGACAGGTTGATAACATGGATCTACAGTATAGAATAAGGAAAGGTCATTAATGTCATCCTCTTAATGATGACTTTATATAATTATATAGCTTGATAAATACATATAAACATATGCAGTATACAAGAAAAGCTCAAGTTTATTTGTTCAGCCTCACCTCTTGTTTCCCTCCACACAACTGTGCTAGGAAAGAAACATGACACACTTTCTGACAGACTTCTCCCTGCTTCAGCGTATTATACAGTTCAACCCTGCTCAAAGTCACTTCAATTATCAACATGATACTGTTAGTGCCTCTGGTCCCAAGAGGTATTGTAGTGGTACAAGGCTACAGATCAGATTTAGATCTCACATCAAAGATGTTACATTTTGCCTAAACCCTAATTGGCGTCAAGCAAAAATAGAATGTTTGAACTCCCTCTGATCATTGTCAGTATAAGGCAACAGCAGATATAAAGGGTAACTAAGTTCAGTAAAAAAAAAAGGCTTTTTTTGACATAGTTACTTCTGCATGTACTGTATATTGTTTGTTTAATCTATCTGGTTTTGATTTGGAAAGATGTGCTCTGCATTTGGCTGGTGAACTGGAAAAAAAACAACAACAAAACAGGACAAACATGTTTTGAGGAATTTGGAAACCAAAAATCATCACGTTGATTCAACGTCTTTCTTTATCGCTACGGGTTTGTAGCGCACAATGGCTGATCTGAACAGAGGCTCGATTTTACCGTTTGTACCTCATGTAACATGTCATTTACAGTGAAGTTGAAATCCTCTTCAAAGACAGCACATCTTGTGAATGTCACAGGGGGAGATACATGACACCTGACAGGGAAACAGTTCAGCATATATTAACACAAGTTGCTTTTGATTCTCCACTCCTGTCATTGTCGTGTGATGTTTACTGGGATTTGTGGGTGGCACACCAAGTTAATTGTCATCTGTCAGTCTACACTCAAGCACCTGTGGATCATTGCTTACCAGCAGAAGCTATTTTAAGAGCTGATCAAAGTTTGCCAGGATTGTAATGAGGTGAGGTAATCTGTAGTTGTAGGCAAGGCTAAAAAATGCTTGGCCTAAATAACGATCATGCAAACTCAAAGCTGAACGAGGCCACTGTGCAAAGAATATTTAAGACATTTGTAAATGTGTAACCCTGGTGAAGTCTCCTCAAGCACACAGTCACTAATGTTTTTCGTCCACGTGGTTCCAGCGACTTTCAGAAAGGCAAAGGAAACAAAGTCTCTCAGGGCCTTTTACCTGAACTGTCAGCACCTCATTCATCATGGTGAAATGAGGAAAACAAATGTTGCGCAACATAACAACACATTGGAAATTTTCTTTAAAGGTTAAACACTATTTTAAGCAACTATACGAACAATAACATTAAGCAATGTAACATTCCCTCTGTGGGCTTGTGAGTGCGCTTGAATTCATGCCTGTATCTCCTCACGAGTGTATGCTTTTCTGCCTGAGTGACCGTGTGTTTGTGTGTTTGAGAGAGCAAGTGAGAGGGAACAGTGCCAATAGAGAATATAAAAGTTATGTTAGGTGTTGTTGGTGTGTGGGTGTGCATTATGCAAATACCTACCTGGTATGAGCTCAGACAGGTAACCAATTGGAGCAGCATAAGGAAGTTCAGAGGATAAAATACCCATTGTGGTGGGGCAGCACCTAGTGTGTCTGCATGCTTTCGTCTGTTAATTCAATGATTTGAGAAGCAAAAGGACTCATCTCATCTCACTGTAAACACAAGTCCTTTAGCGTACTGGAAACTCCAGAAACTGTATTGATTCCAATTCAGCCGTGTTTTGAGTGGATCCACGTGAGACGTCTATCAGGCCTGGTTGGACCCCATTCTACTGCTCTGGTAGGCTGCCATATCGATGCTGGTCAAATAGTGTGTTTTAATGTTTTAATGTCACTTAATTATGAAATTATTAAACATGCCTTCATAGACATGTTCTGTTTGGGGTGCCTGTACAAGTATTTTTTATCTTAAATTTTTGCTACACAATTGCTTAAAAATTTTTATTTATATTTTTTTTGTTCATACATTCAGTTGTACTCAATAATATAATATTTCAGCCCACTGTCAACACTGCATCTCCTCTCTGTTTAAACAACTCTTGGTGTGTCACAGAAATGTTGCATATCTAATGCCAACAGTTTCAATTATAGGCTAGTTTCAAACACAATATATACAGAAACAAAAAAGAAAAGAAAAAAAAACAGAAAAAGTGAAAAACTCATCACTCAGTAGAATGTATCAATTCAGTGACCATAGGGCCATTATGACCGAAATGAAACCAACAGTCAGAAGACAGTTGACACACTGCTTTGTGAACTTCTTTAGATAAGAGTTGCTTATCTCAGGCATTATGGAGCGGAGTGATTTTTTGACTCAGCTAATAGAATATTGATCCATAACTGTAATTATGTCTCGGTCTAGTTTCTTAAGCTACATGGTTTCTGCACTGAGATAAACTACTTTCTGCGTGGTTGATAAGATACCTGCTTGGCAGTAGTAGAAAGTTACACATTGTCAAGTTAAGAGCTGACCTACCTTGGCATGACAACATGTGTCACCTATCTGCTGGAAAATTCTCTTCAGGGATCTTGACTTCAGGTTGTTAGAAAGATGATTTCCAAGATTTCCTTTAAGGAAATTCGGTTACCAGGTGCCTATTTACAGTTGAAATAAGTTACAGGGCTTGGCATAATTTGTTTATAATCTACCATAAAGGTGTGACCAAATTCTTCTAGGGAATAAATGACATGCGGGATACAATTTAGTGTAGCCATCTAACACAGGTGTTGTTTATTATGTTGACCTCTCACAGCTTGATTGTGATGTATAACTCAATAACATTTACAAAACCAGTGTTAACTTTCACAAATACCTTTTTTTTTTTATATCGTATCTCAGACAGAGAATTAATGTTCAGTCCAAAGCCCATTTTAAAACAAATTAAGTTCTCTTTCCAAGGCCATGAAGCTCTGTTTAAATGTCATCACTTAAAAGAAGCATGACTCGTGTAAATGGTAATAATGTAATAGCAGAACAATCACTAAAATAATTAACAGTGCAGTAGTTTATGTCTCACTCGGAATAAATTTTAATGTAACTTACATACCACAACATAGATCCGGATATTGGCAGTGAAAAGTGTCAGACATGACTCAACTATTGTGCATGTGCAACACTTCTACACCTCCTGCTGCGCTAAAACAGTAGAGCTGCTGAAATTCTGTCAAGCTTTATTTACATGGGATGCAAATATACTTGCGGTTAGGTCTGAAACCTGTCTTTATTAACCTCTACATATATAGAACGCTTAAAACCCTAAAATGTTAACTGAACGTGAAGTAAAAGAGAAGAAGAAAATATGAGTAAAATGAGTGTGGAAAATATAATAACATCAGTAACTCGAACAGCAGTAGGATGCAAGTGTATTACTTTGGCATTTTGAGCATTTGCTGATCTGAAGACACTACAAGCAGTCCAAGACAAACGTGAATACTGAACAGACAAACAGATTAAATGGAAGCTTACACTGTGTAACAGGCAAATAAGCCTCCATTAAAAACATAAAACCCAACTGACCCATGTCAATGAACAGCTTACACAACCCATAAACTGTGCTGACATAGAATTCCTTTGTGTTGGCTTATTAATGTTTGGATAAATACATTTAATAAATCAACTTATGTACGCAGTTTGAAGGTGTAAAATTTCAGACTCGGGTGACAGCCATGGTTACTGTGTAACAGCAAGAAAAGTGTAATAGTACAGAAAACACTCATTGTGACTCACAGATCACAGTTAGCACGTACTACAGTGGCTTCATAGTCTTTTAACATGAAGCAGCAGCTGTAGGATGTTCAGTATTTGCATTAGCAGAAATTGAATACAGCTATGATACGGTGTAAAGACAGCGAACAGTAAACAGTGTAGCATTGAGATAAAACTGTGATGCATCGTTTGCAGCGCAGGAGTGGCAGACTCCACTACTAGTTAACTACTATATAGACAGAACATTACTCAGTGTAAATGTGTTGAATGGCTATTAAAGAAATATGGGATTTGATTGCATAAGAATCTTAAAAATGTCCATAAACATTCAGTTGAAGTTAACAAACTATATATATATAATCTGAATAGTTCATGTTGATATGTTTAGTAGTAAAATTACTATGTAAACCACATTTAAGTAACGATTATTGTTTCCTTTTCTATCTATCCATATAGTAAATTACTCCTCTCCTGCCTCTGCCCCTGGGCCATGTTACATCAGAGTGCAGCAGCTACAATATGAGCGTAACTCCATCCACCGCACTGGACAGCCAGGTGAACACTACCTGGGGCCCATCTAACTCCTACCCTGATGGTAAGCCTCATGAACCACACTAACACACACTCTCAATGAGCCCTTATTATATGGCTTCCTGCCATTATGTATGCACTCTTTACTGACGTAAATCAGTTAATTAAATTGCCTCAAGAAAATATGCCAAGCTTTTTTCTGCTGAAGGATTCTAATTGCTCTCTGTTCAACAGTCTGGTTCTCTCTCACCCTCTTTCTCACTATGAAACTGCAATGCAAAATGAAAATCATTCAACAATTAGTGACTGATGTATTGCTCACCTGGTGAGCTCAGAGCTCTGAAAAACAAGGCATGAATTAAGGATTCCCAACTGAGAAGGAGCTCAACAGCTCTTCGAGTAAACTGTTCTTCAGATTAATTATTGACAAATACCTCCAGTAGAGGAATTCATGTTTCCCTCATCAGATGCATATTAATTCGCAATTTAATTACTGATATAGACTAATGCAGGTTTTATGATGTTTTCATACACAACCATTGATGTCTATCCTCAGTTCCGATGGTGATGTCTGGATACGCAAGTCGCCTGTGGCCTCGCGACTCCCAGCCTCAGTTCTGGACAAAGTACCAGGTGTGGGAGTGGCTGCAACAGGTCATGGACATGCACCAGATTGATGCCTCCAACATTCCCTTCCAAAACTTTGATATGGATGGCCATCAGCTCTGCAGTCTGAGCTACCAGGACTTCATCCGTGCTGCAGGCAGCGTGGGACCCATTCTCTTCCACAGCATCACAGAACTCAAGTGGGGCGGTGCGTCTGAAAGTCTGAAAGGGGAGCTGAAGGGGGGAAACAAGGAAGATGATTAGTCCCAATAAAAAGACAAGCTGGGTGATTTGAGTCAGGTCTGGAACAGAGTCTTGCTGAAGTGTTGTTGCAAAGGGATCACAGAGGCGGTCAGGGGTCGCACTACATGGTGCTGTAGAGCGGTGAAGGACTGCTTAGAGCGAGGGAGATGATGGATTTGTTGTTTGCTCTTGCTAGAATTGGTCTCTTAACAAAGCGCAGAGGGGATGTGAAGTTGAAAAACAAGCTGGGAATTGGCTAAACACCGTTTTTTAATTAGAGTTTGAGGGTTATTGTAAAGAAACTGGCCCCTTTGGGCTTTTAACAATTAGTATTATGTGAAGAATATGTCTTACAGGAGGTTTAAGCATTAAAGTGATGCAAATACCTGTGGAACATTATGGTGTTAATAGCATTTCAAAACAACGCTAATGACAGGAGACCAGGCACAACAGGTTTAACCTCCATTCAACACTCTAAAGACAAGCTAAGCCAAACTAGAGCACAATGCTGCCATTGTTCTTGCTGGCTGTAAGAAACCAGCTCAGGACAGGTGTTACACTTTCATATATCAAATATTTCAAACTGTTTGTGATACCTGGGTATAATTACTACAAAAACAAGAGGCCACAAGGGGTGACACTGTAGGAATGTCAGTGGTTATTAAAATTCTGATTAGATTTCCTGTGATGCTTCCTGTTGAAAACTGTTTGTTGCTCCCATTTTTCTAACAACAACAGCAAAAGAGAGTGTAGCTAATTTCTAAACCAATCTTGCAGTCCTTTTACCACCTACTATTATGAAAATAGAAGAGGTTTTTGACTGATAAACAGAGCAAATCTGCTAAAAAAATTTCAGTGTAACATGCAATTTAGAGCCCTAAAGAAGCTTTCCAGAACTCTATGCAAGGATTTGATTCATAGCTACAGTATTTGATGTCTCACCATGAATGCAAACATGATTAAACAATCTTCAAATATTACACACTTCACGGGTTTGTGCTGATAATTCACTTCCTTTTTCCTTCTCCTATCTGTACAGGTCAGTACCATGTGGAAATAGGGCAACTGGAACTCAAACCAGAATGTAAGAGCCTTTCAAGTTATTTGTCAAGAAAGGAAAACAATGTCAACACAGATTGCCCACTTGCTTTCTTGCTCACGGTTGTTCAGATAAATCAAATAAATCATTTTGTCCTAATATCCTTTTTTCCCTTTTACAGTAGACTTCTCCTGTCCATTTCCAGATGTCAGCTATCCACCTGGAGGTAAAGTAAATATGTCAGTCTGCTGCATTTTTTCTACTAATGCTTCATTTAAAATGGACCATGGAACAAATAAATGAAATGTCAACTTTTTTCTCTGTTAACTTAGAAATCTATGATCCCTCAATTCACCCCCTCGCACCTGTTGCTTCTCCAACCCCGTCTAGCCCTGGTGAGGAATTCACATTCTCATTCACATTTTTTTTTTGTCAGATTTATGTTTCCTAATGGAACTACAAAACGAGTAAAAATAAAAACAAAACAGATAAAAGGATTCAGCAATAATTTGATTTACTTCTCTCAGATATCAAAAGGTCTTTCAGTCGTCCTCATCAGGTCAAAAAGCACAGTAAGTAATATCAACACCTCTTCATATATGGAATCGGAATATACAGTTATGTTTATTCCTACAATTTAACCTACTTTCTTTCTGCATAGACCCAAGAGGGACCCACTTGTGGGAGTTCATCAGGGACATTCTGCTGAACCCAGAGCGAAACCCAGGACTGATCAAGTGGGAGGATCGAACAGAGGGGGTTTTTCGTTTCCTTAAGTCAGAGGCGGTGGCACAGCTATGGGGCAAGAAGAAGAATAACAGTAGCATGACCTACGAGAAACTAAGTCGGGCAATGAGGTACACCTGCACAGCTATCATACATGCAGTTGCATGAATACAAAACCAGACAGAAAGTTGTCAGTCAGTGGAGGTGCTGATTTAGAATCATTGAAGATCTGAGAACTAAGAAAGTGATGACATTATGCTGTTTAATGTATTCAGCTGTGATCGGGGCCACTAAATAGTATCATGTAGGTTGGTACCTAACTTTTTCTTCATTTAACTTTCCCCTCAGAGGGAGTGAAACTTGTCTGCAGAAATAAAGTTCTTACACATTCAATACAGTCAACATCCCACATGTTACACAGGGGTGTTATTTAGTTTGGCATTAGCTTGTAAAATCTATGATGAGGAAGAAATTTCACACTGCATTGTTCCTAATCCAATTTACTTAAGCAGCTTATAATGCACTTGCTACTGAAAAGAACATACTGTAATGACTAAGAAATGCACTTTGAAACAACTTCAGATACTTAGCGGTGACATCATTACGAGTTATGTATCTAAAACCAGTGAACTCAACCCTTTAAAACACATATTTACCATTTCCCATTGCTGATTACCTGGAATGAACCACTAAATATTTTTCACTTTTCTCCCAAATGAACTGAAATGGCCTTCCGCACAGAAAATCTTCCTGGCTCCTGCAATAGTCACAGCTTTACATTCAAATGAGCTAATCTAATGAGCTTAATTTCATTGTAGTGCAAACCACTGGAAACTACAAAATGTGCCTGCAGGTATTGTCACTGTGACCGCAAAGCTGATTTTCTTTGTACTTGGGTGCAGGAGAAGGATTTGCTGCTTGATGGCATCACCAAACAGATTGGTGCTCTCATTTGAAATAGTGCGGTTGAACTTTGAAACATACTTTGAGAGAAAATATATTTGCTAAACAACAGAGACACTGAGGGAAGTTCTAACTCTACTGGCTATCGCTACTGGCTAGTTATCTATCATCCAATTTATGGAGACACTGAATGAAAAAGGAGCAATTGATCCATCCCCGTACTTCCATTACATATTAGATTGACAAAACATGATACAGCCCAGATATGCATTTGCCCGTCTCTCAGTACGTTCTTAGTTCTGTGGCTCTCAGCACAAAGTCCATTGGTTCTTACAGACGACATAAACCTTTAAAAACGGTTAAGAAATCTATACTTTAATCCTTTTAAAACAGCTTGCAACTGTAGTTTTTTGCAAACGTGTATTTGTTAGGGACTATTTTTAACTGTGCAAGTACTAAAAAAGAACATGACCACAAGTAATTCAGTTAATTGTTGCAGTAAGTATTACTAACTAATAACTGCAGTTTCACACAATATTTTATATGATCTGAAAGTCAAAATATGAAAGTCATTTTGAATTTAGTTTGATGTCACATGTCCTCTGTTACAGATATTACTACAAAAGAGAAATCCTAGAACGAGTAGACGGACGCAGACTCGTTTACAAGTTTGGAAGGAATGCAAGAGGATGGAGGGAGTCAGAGAAGTGACAATTTCATTAATTTATGTTTTCTTTGATTGCTGTATTCAAATGTGATGTTTTATTGTAGTTTTCAATGACTGTTTTCTGCTACACATTTGTTTGAACTGTTTACACGTTGTTGGTAATTGTAATTGTTATTTTTCTTTAAATTCATCCTTTTGTTGTGACACTGCACTGAGATGTTCTTTATTGTGCCTTATTATCATGCCCACATGACAGCAGTCAAACCTGTGTTTACATAAGAACCCACTGGAAAAAGGAATACCAAAAATTGCAAAAGCTAACATAAAACATTGTGACTGCTTCTCTTACATCTTTCACTGTCCCAAAGGACCACATGTTAGTAGCATTCAAAACACGTGGCAAACAGATGTATATGTATGTTGAGTGTTTTGACATTTATACTGTGAAGTGTCCTTTGGGAAGGATGCTTGATCACTGCAGAGAAACTAAACAATAATAAAATAGCATTCCATAAGCACAGTGTGGCAATGAAGTGCAAGAATACATAAACGGGTGATAAACTATATATATATATTTACTTTGCATTCATTGAGCTGTAAAGAAAGTGTGTAAATGTTTGTTGATGTATAATACAAATAAAGTTTGTCATTGTTTTTATTTCATGAAAGTCATTTTTCAGATCTGCATGCGTATAATTTGTAAATATATCAAGACAAGAATGATCCCTGTGATTGTTAATCAAAGGAATATAACACTGATCAAGCAAATCAATCAGCATTTTCAGTCTAATCTACAACCCAAAATGCAGCTCTTCTTGCCCAGATGTGATCAATATTGTCTATCCACAGAGTGGGTCTCAGATCCACAGCTGTAAACCTTGTTACCACTGAATCTGTTACAAGCTTGACTTGCATGCACTTAGAGAGATAGTGCAAGTCATTTCTGTTTTATCACGATAGTGTAAAATGCCACACTCCTCACCACTGCGTGCCATAGCTGCCACACTGGTTCCTGCAGGCACCTGTCAGATGACTAGGTCTAGATGGCCTACCAGATAAAAGCGATGTCAATAAAGAGCTCCTTTGTTTTGCCTGTGCTCACAAGCAAATCCTAGTCTAATCTCCACTCCACTTTATCTGCCCTTTATAACCCTTCTTTACATACATGACATGGATTGACACCGCATTCTGCTATTATCTTTCCCGATCACTTCCAAAATTTGCCCACTGCACTGCTGCATCCCTTTCAGTTTTGTCTCTCTAGTCTCACACACATCAGTGTCACAAACCAACTCTGTCATTATGCGAGCTGAAGGAAATGAAACCACACGTCATTATCAAGAGTTAAATCAAGAACAGTCTTCTAGTATCAGATCTGATGGAGTTTGTAAATGATAAACAGACCATTTCTTCCTGGTAGCAGGAAACCGTCTCTGATTAGAGGAGTTTGCTATAATTTTGTTTTCCATTGACGATTGGATGAAATACAGAAAGATGATAACCAGTGACTGCTCCTGATTGGATTGAGATAATAGCTACTGATTGCAACATTGTTATATTACATGAAAATAAGCAAGTGCAATTCAAACTGAAGTGCCTTCATATTTCATCGTTAAGCTTCTGTGATGTGGCATTATTCATATGGAGCAATCACACTTTGTAGTTTAGAGCAGCATTTGTCATGACCCAAGTCATACACCTTCAGTTTGGAATGTATGCAAAATCAAACGGCTGTGATTAACGTTTCACTAAAATAACTGATCATTATAAGTTGCATGTGTTTTAAATCCTTAAATGTTGACAGGGAGTAGTGTTTGATAGCCCTGAAGCAAAGTGCAAACTGTTGAACAGCCACAAACAAATGAGGTAAAGAATTATGAAAAGGATTTGTGTATTATTAACCTTTACCTCAGATGTGTCATCGCGTTTGATCACGATATGATTAAGACTATATGGCGTGCAATGAACGCTAATAAAGCACAAAGATGAACTTGGAAATTAACGAGAGGCACAGATCACAGAACATTTGTAATGTGGCTTCAGTTTAACTTATTAATAATGTGCTGTGAGCTGTGATATGAGGACTTGTTTGATGGAACTAAGTAAAGATAAGTGAACAGTTAGGCAAATCTAACCTCCGCAGCACAAAGAGACAGGAGCTTGATTTCCCTAACAGACCACTGCCCCGTGAATGCAAACACAGCCTTTACATACCCTGAGTGTGTCACGATGTGTCCATGACGGCCCCTGACATCTGATTCAAATCAGATATCATCAGACGTTAATATGCATATTTTATATGTGCGTGTTCTGTGTGTGATTCAATGGGGTGTGTGACTTCACTGGTTCTTGAGAATCAACTGTAAGTGAGAGAAGATAGGGTATTGTTCTCAAAAATTTGGGAAAGCACCGTTAAACCAGCGCAACAAGTACTTGGCTGTGAGGCAAGGGTGGTTGGCACAGATGGCACCATGGCAAACATGCACCCAAACCGGTTGTAATAGATCTGGGAAGGAAGAAAAACACACAGTGGTGCTGAGAAGAGATATTTAATCCACGAGTCTCACTTTAGACGTGCATGTTTTTGTTGTATCAACTATTATGATAAAAAATTGTGCAACATGGAGGCTATATAAAAAATCTATCTGCCTCCTGCACTGTGTGTTACACTAGGCTGCAGATATGGAACAATGGCTGCCTTTGTTTGGCCAAAAACAATAATGCAATATCTGTCCAGAAGTGCCTTTATCTTTTGTTGTCTGAAAATTATTTTCAGATTTGAATGAGCCACACAAGGGCTATTTTATTATTTAAAAGGGTGCTACATTAATTCAATCAGATAGTTGCTGGAGGAAGGACAGGGAAGTGATGAAAGATAGCTTGAGCATGGGCATAAAGACAACCAGCTGGGATTTTGTCTGTGTCCTATGCCTGCTCAGTGGGGCTATTGTGTTCTCTCAGCAGATACACAGCCCCAGCTTATCAGGCTCTCTTATCATTTTCTCTTCACACTCAAATAGACCTGAGAGGCATTCGGTCCAAACTGTGGACAGATTAGAACCACGCCACTAATGCAGGTGTACTTTTAAGGTGGAGAGCGTCACAGTTCACAGCCCATTTAGAAATAACATAAGTAAGATATGTGTGAAGATATAATTAACAAAATTCCCAAAGATATACAGGTCATGAACGTGTCAAGAATGAAATGGCATTTACATGATACATAAACCAACCCAGAAGTCACTGTGCTCATGTAAACTACTAATAATGAGGTGTGATTTACATCCAGGTCTTTTCTGCATTCCTGATGAGACACAAACACGAGGAAGCATCCATAACAATGCAGAGATATCTTGTCATACCAGCCTTTTATGAAGCCAGTTTCCTGCTCAGAATTCTAGACTTTCCATTAATGTTTATTTCCTTACTTGACGTACTTGACCAGTAATTCACAATAATTTCCTGGTTTGTTTACACTGTCATATATATATATATATATATATATATATATATATATATATATATATATATATATATATATATATATATATATACACACACACACATATAAACATACATTAACCTGTATATATTGTACTTTGCTTATGCAAGTGTTTAAACATGTGGTTCTGTTGCATGTGAGAAATTATTTTTGCATACAGAAAATATTACCTTTGATAAACCAGAATGTACCTAAGTGAAATTTAATCACATTTATTTGTAATTAAAAAAAAATAAAGTAAAATCTGATCTGACATCACAGTCATTTTACATCTTGAATCTTATTCTTTCCTCCACACATGCTGTGCCTTCGAAATATTTTTTCCCCCATATGTTTTCGTTCTGACACAACAACGACAATAAATTAATAAAGTTAAGCTACCACAAGACGGAGCTTGTTTGCTCTAGGAAATCAACAGAAGGACATCAGTGCTATAATACTTGGGGATATATGAATGTGAATATGCATTTATGAACATTGTATACAGTATATACATTACACACTTTGACCTTTATATTTCTAATTTCAGTTTTATTGTCATCTGCATACTATATATAAAATATGTAAGATTGTACCGACATGGTTCTGACAATCGAGAACATGCATATAAACATTAAGCACCGAGAAATGGTAGTTCAGTCATGAGCATTAGCTATTTGTTCACATACAACACATCATATCTCCAGAAAATAATTGTGATTTACAAGTTTTACATACAATGCTTATCTTTCTATATGAACCTTTGACATTGTTTCCAGCAGAGGGCAGTGCATCACTGAGCTGAGGAGATTCAACACAACAGAACAACAGTCAAAAGGACGCCTAAGGACCCAAAAGAGTTACTTGTGTTTAGCCTGCTCGTTTATTCCGAAATAAATAAATACTGAATTTTGTGTGCAAATTAAATGGGTCAAAAATAAAAGGATATTTTGTAAAAAGCTTTCTGGAGTTAATACACCTCACAAGACTAATTCTAATTTTAAAATCATGCTATCGTTCCCAACCACGCTGTTTTACCGTCAGGGATTTGTTTGGACACCTCTCACCGACGGAGGACGACAACATGGCGGCCTCCTTGCGCCTGGGTCGTCAGGGGATTTTATTTGGCCTCAGATTATCTAACGTTAATAAATGTTCACGGGCCACGCATCCATGGCAGGAGCATGTCAGACACTTCTTTCAGTCACCATGGTTCCTCGGTGAGTGTTGACAGTTTAATATAAGGGTAGCTTTTGTCCTTGTCTGCGCGGGCTGCCGCTGACACTTGCTATTTCCTTTAATGTTTAATGTAGTTCGTTATCATTTTTCACAGCGTGATAACTCATAAAAATGTTGTTAAATCAAAGGACTGTTATGTCGCGTTTCAGCCTAAATAGTGAGGGTTTGAACTGGCCTGAGATTAGTCCATAAGTGATGGGGAGCCACATACTATTCCAGTCATCCCAGACATGATTTGTGTGTCAGGTAACGTTAAATGACTCCCCCGCAGACATCCAGCGTACTTTTTATGTGCCAAGATATGTTGTGATGTTGGCTATAGCAGTAGGAGAGTTGTGAGCAGCGCTGTCTGGAGCTAGTTGTGATGGCTCTATGTCATTTTTGGTGACTTCTACAGTACTGACCTGAACATGTATATATTTCAAAAGCAGACACTTTATAGTAGGAAATCAGAAAAAAACGGTAGGTGGTACTGCTCTGTTCAAGTGTACGCACAAAATCTTGAACAGCATTCACAATACCAGGATCCTGAAACTGAAGTTGCTGTCACATTTTACCTTTTAATCTCTTCCTATTATAAACATATTTTTGTCTCTTTTAGGGGGAGTAGGTGCTCTTTAGGCAGAGACGGCAGATCAACAGTACAGTTGTGGCCAAAAGTTTTGAGAATGACACAAATATTAATTTTCACAAAATCTGCTGCCTCAGTTTTTATGAAGGAAATTTGTATATACTCCAGAATGTTATGAAGAGTGATCAGATGAATTGCAATTCATTTCAAAGGCCCCCTTTGCCATGAAAATGAACCTAATCCCAAAAGAAACGTTTCCACTGCATTTCAGCCCTGCCACGAAAGGACCAGCTGACATGTCAGCGATTCTTTCGTTAACACAGTTGAGAGTGTTGATGAGGACAAGGCCAGAGATCACTCTGCCATGCTGATTAAGTTAGAATAACAGACTGGAAGCATTAATAGGAGGGTGGTGCTTGAAATCATTGTTCTTCCTCTGTTAACCATGGTTACCTGCAAGGAAACACGTGCAGCCATCATTGCTTTGCACAAAAAGGGTTTCACAGGCAAGGATATTGCTGCTAGTAAGATTGCAACTAAATCAACCATTTATTGGATCACCAAAAGTTCAAGGAGAGAGGTTCAATTGTTTGGGAGAAGGCTTCAGGGCGCCCAAGAAAGTCCAGCAAGTGCCAGGACCATCTCCTAAAGTTGATTCAGCTGCAGGATCGGGGCACCACCAGTGCAGAGCTTGCTCAGGAATGGCAGCAAGCAGGTGTGAGTGCATCTGCACGCACAGTGAGCAAACTTTGTGAAAACCACTACTTGTCATTCTCAAAACTTTTGGCCACGACTGTACATGCCACACAAAGATGGTATACGTCATATGAAAGCAGAGAACCTGAAGATTTACTTAACACTGTGTGTCTACTCTTCTAGTCATAAATATGCAATAAACATTGTGTTTCGTTCAGGCATCTATTTAAATATTCAACATTAACAGTGTATAAGGACTTTCTCTGTCATGTCTCATAAGTTGTTTCAGCAGTTTGTCATTCATTTCAAATTTTAGAAATGTATGCATACATTTCAGATTTAAGGTTTATAAAATGTACCACATTAAGACAACTGCTTGGCTGCTTGGTATCAAAAACATTTTGACATTTGGGGCGGCGTTTAGCTCAGTTGGTAGAGCAGCCGCCCCATGTGCCAAGGCTCAGTCTTTGCTGCGGAAGCCCAGGGTTCGAATCCAACCTGTGGCTCTTTCCCGCATGTCATTCCCCATCTCTCTCTCCCTGCATTCCTGTCACTCTTAAAGCTGTCTCTGTCAAATAAAGCTTGAAAAGGCCAAAAAAAAAATCTTTAAAAAAAACCCCAAACATTTGGACATTTGGACATTTCTCTGTTAATAGCCCTTTTCTGCGATTGGATGGTGAGCACTTCTCTTCTGGAATTTGCTTATAAACCAGAAACGTAATACCTTGGACCCATATATCCTGTGAATGCCCTTGGTCTCTGTTCTGTGGTTGTGAAGTTTCATGACACTGTGATTATTATAGAGGTCACAATAGGTCATTTTGTACAGTGAGGTCAGGTTTGATAAAATGGTCTCACTACAATGCAATGGCTACTATAGGGACTAACATCATCACATATGAATATAATTGGGCACACTGAGTCCAAAAGAGTCTCAGCTTTCCAGTCATACTCAATTTATGCAATTCCAGTATTGTTTAGGGACCCCAGTATGCAGAAATATTCAAATACATTGAAAAACACTGCATGCAAAAACTGCATGGTTTTTGCATAGGATTCATATAAAGTGACTTCTGAGTACTTGTAGAACACATTTTCAGTTTCATATGATATCAGTATTTTCACTGGGCCCGCTGCAGCCTCTGAAAGGCAATAATGTTGGCTGTCCTTTTGGAGTAAAAGAAGCTTAATAAAAGCGTGTTGAATCCTGTGGTCAGATTACTATAATCTTGTCTAGAATATTGCTGAGACTACACTGGGCATAATTGGTAATGTGCAACATAATTGAGATGGATGATGTTAATAAGGTTCAAGACAGACCATTTAGTCATTTCAGCTGTTTACGGGCCACGCATCCATGGCAGGAGCATGTCAGACACTTCTTTCAGTCGCCATGGTTCCTCTGTGAGTGTTGACAGTTTAATATAAGGGTAGCTTTTGTCCTTGTCTGCGCGGGCTGCCGTTGACATTTACTATTTCCTTAATGTAGTTCGTTATCATTTTTCACAGCATGATAACTCATAAAAATGTTGTTAAATCAAAGGACTGTTATGTCGCGTTTCAGCCTGAATAGTGAGGGTTTTCATTGGCCTGAGATTAGGAGGTCCATAAGTGATGGGGAGCCACATACTGTTCTAGTCATCCCAGATATGATTTGTGTGTCAGGTAACGTTAAATGACTCGCCCACCGACATCCAGCGTACTTTTTTAGTCATTTTAGCTGATTTATGTGGATGTTCCCCAGGCTGTGTTCCACTACTAGCAGGGTTATGTTGGTAAATGGTTGCATTCTGGGTTGGGAAGTAACAGTTCCATGAGAAATTTGGAAAAATGTTGAAATCACTATTTAGCAGTTTTGGGGAAGTTGGCCTGGCTTTACCAGAGTCATTTGCAAATTCAAATTAAACATGAGCTTAGCAGATTTGTTTGGGGATCAGTCAGGAACAACTTCACCACCAGTAATGGGCACAGGGAGAGTTCAGGGCAGAGATAATTGGTCATTGGAAGAAACTAAGGGGAATGTCGACAATAAAGAGCTGTATGAATGTTTAATTGGTCTTCTTTTAAATATAACATGTATTTATAACTATTGGACTGATAACGTGCTGCTCATGCTTTCAGTAGTTTACAGATCTTCTTTATTGCAGGCAGTTTGACGTGGCACAGAAGGAAAACCACCAGTGTAATTAACCAAATTAATGGTGGATTCCAAACTATGCAAACATGTGGATTAGCAGGAACTTGGAACTGGCACACCTAAATGGAATACTTAATTACTTAATTAAGTCATAGCGTTATGGCCGTGTTCCAGGGCTGCAGGCAAAATTACACTTGAAAGCAGCACCTTTTAAGAAAGGCACGTGTACACACACTCACACACACACACACACACACGAGGAGTGATTTGTACTAATTTAGCTAAGTGTTAATGTGTTGATTGTTGTACAACAAAATCAACAGGCAGAAAAAAACATGTTTAACAATGATGTTCTTATTTTTTTCAGATACTGAAGGAAAATGTAAAAAGTGAAGTAACTAAACAAATCCTATTGATGCTATTGGAATATACTAGTCTTCCTTACACACACAAGTTTTGTGACTTTGCCAAATGTCCAGCAGATGGCAGCAGCAGACAACAAGGCCAGAGACTGCATAGAATTTGCACAATTTGATGTAAAGATGGATTTATTGACATGAGGCAAAAGCTGAAAACCTGACATGGCCTCTGAAACACTTCTTCATTAAAAATAGTTGACATTCAAATAGCTTAGAAGGCCACATTTCAGGATTCTTTTATTCTTCATTGAATTAATAATAATTTGTACTTGGAGGAAATATAAAGATAGTTTCCTTCAATTTTATCTCCAAGTGGTTTTTATTTAGTCTTTCATTCTACAAGTAATCTTATTAACTCAAGGACATGCTCTTAAGAGCTTTATTTGAACTATTTGGGTCACATCCAATCATCCGTTTCATTGTTCTGTCTCATTGTATCTGTATCACTTCATCCTTCTTCTGTACATCATAAATGTCTGCAATATGTCAGTAGTTCACTGAGCCTATAGAATACACTGAACAAAGGGATGTTCTTTTTGAGTTCTGCCACATCTGAGCAATAAGTTTCACCGTTCTCTTATCTGCAGCACTGCAGGCTAGTCGCAGTAAAGCAGCGATGCCTCTGCAGCTTAGATTTGAGATTTCCTCTGCGGACCCAGTGTCCGGCACAGAGCTATGAGCCATTCGACCCCTGGCCTTCTGAGTGGCTGCAGCTGGTGACAGTGGGGGGGCTGTGATGGTAGCTGAAAGGCCTGTGAGAGTACAAGTGCCTCTGCAGCCTCTGGTGCAGTGTCAGCCAGGATCACAATTACACAAGTGACCTACCAGCCTTCTTCTGTCATAGCAGCACTGTCTCATCCTGCACCCTGCTGACAAGTTGAACGTGTTGCACCATCCGCTAGGCCTTGCTGCAGCCAGGCACTCTTGCTTCTGGGTGTATTGCTTGATTTATTTTTACATTCACATAGCCTAGTTTAGTGGTTCTCAAACTTCTTCTGGTATGCTCGCCTTCAGAAGCCAAAAAGCCCCACTCCCTACAATTTTTCCAGTCATTAAGAATTCATTTGGAAATAATTAATAATAATAAAAAAAAGGTGAAATAGTGAAATAAACATCAGCTTGATTGCATCTGACAACTTTTGTTTGTTTATTTTCCCTTCATAAATCATATTTACCTGGTCATCCACATCCCTTGGCAGTGGTTATATGCCCCACCACAGGGACCTGTCCCCCATTTTGAGGACTACTATCCCAATTGACATAGTCCTGACTATAGGAAAACACTGAATATGATTTTTATGGAAACATTTCTGCTTTAAGTTTCAAGCCTGATGGTGGAAAATACATCAAACATCTACCAATTCATGGATGTGGAGGGAATTCTCACAGAAAAATCTGAAATGTATGAATAATAAATCTACCATGCTGGAGAGAATGTAGAGTTTCCAGGGCAGATCCTTCTCATATATTCTGGAACTATCAAAAAACTATAATGTTCTGGAAAATGGTGCACATATCATTACAGAAGACACTAGGATATGATGAATTGCATGGTACTTTATTTGTGTAATTTCTCTAAAAAAAGTTTCGAGCCCGATGGCCCCTGATGTCATCTGTATGATTCTCTTTCTATCCTGTAGGTGTCAGCCCACTCCAAGTGCAAATGCCTGCTCTCTCCCCGACCATGGAGGAGGGAAACATAGTCAAATGGCTGAAGAAGGAAGGTAAAAGAAATACATGACATGATACTTCATTTACTGCTGAGGAGGTTGTTTAGAACAAGTGTTGCAAATAGTCCAAATATATGCAGTTCTCACAGTAACACCCTCTACATCTGTGCTCATTTCTTTCTCCCACAATGACAGACCAACAGTAGTACTAATCATTTACTTGATGATGTCACTTTGCTCTGGAAGGCAGAGGGCTGAGCACCGGAGCACCTGAGGGCCTCTGGTGGTTATTTGGCTCAAGGCAACACAGCACTCACTATTCATCACTGCTTAGCAGCTCTGCTCAGCCAGGCGCCTCAGCCGCACTCTCATTTATCAGGAGGCAGCATACCGAATTCTGATTGGCTGCTCTGCTGTGTTGCCATGTGTTTCTGTGACTTGGGTTGAGATATGTACATGTGTGTACATGTGTGTGCATGTGTGTGCGAGTGAGAAACGGAAAGTGGGGAAAGATTCATCATCCAACTTACAGAAAGCATTTATTATGTTGCATGGTAATGTGATTAATTGTTCGATATCTTTTTTAAAAAAAAACAACAACAATATTTTTTTAGCTTTCTAAATTAAACATTCCCATGGAATGATAAAACATTGTTACCCATTTTGAGTTTTCTTCAAAATATGTTTGTATGTTAACACAGCACTGGTCTACATCTATGTAGTCAAATTTGTTGTCGCTATGTCCATTGCCTTTTTGCTAGAGCAGAGGAGAAAAGCCTTAGGGTCACCTGTTTAATCTTTAATATTGCACATCACATCTAACCCCCGGGGTCATATGGTGTTAAAGCCTCATACAAATCCAATCTTGACTCTACTACTCCACGCTCTCAGGGGCTTCCAACGTCAATACACCTTCTGCTCTTTCAACCTTCCCCTCACCCATCCTCATCTACTCTTCCCTTGACCCACCATGTTCCTCCTTTTTTTTCTTCCCATACAGCTCTCTACCTTAAATGCAGCCTACAAACTCCTGTCTTTTTCAGTTTAGGTATTAATTTAAGGTTTTGCAAGATGCCTTTTTTTGTCCTTGTCACAGTGCTGTCCTTGATTTTCCTACTCTTTTCTTCCTTTACTTTTTTTTCTGACAGAAGATAGAGATGTGACCAGATGTCAGATCTGATGTCCTCCCCGCATTTTAACACATGTCACAAAGACGATTCAGTCATCCTGTGCTTCTTCTTGACTCTCTGCATGGATTCGATTTACTGCAAGTGCTAAAGGCCAACTAATTAGAAAGTGCCGTGGGCTCAACCAAATCATTCTTTAAATTCCTACATTACATACATACATTAAACTATATTGATTTTCTTACAAACATTTCCTGTGTAGATGAGCTGTACAAATGACAACAGTAGTTTTTCTTCTACTCTCTGTAGACTGTCTTCTACCTTCTGGTGCTTTGTCCAAGGTCTGTTTATTTTTTCATTGGAAACCCATTTGAGTTATTACACAAACAGGTGTAGCTCAGAATGGATAAATGAACATGGAAAAACAGAACCAGTGGCTCCTAATTGCCATCCTCTTTCACTGCTAAACAGATGCTAATATATTCAAGCTCTCTCATGTGGTGGACCGGTGGTAATCAACTGGGATTCTAAGGATAGGCAAAGATCTCCCCTTCTATCAGCTACACTGTGTTTCTGTATCTCACATTCTTTCCCATGAAACATTGATTAGGCTCCTCACTTGATATGTAGGCTAAAGCCCGAGCAGATTTTTTCACACAACCTTTTTGTCCCTTCAGTGGGATTCTTTCATTTTTATGGCAACTGATTTGTTCTCAGCCCCAGTAAAAGAGCAGTTGTTTTGAGCATGGTGCTGATGATCATTTCTTTTTTTTTCCAATCATGAAATGAATCATTTGCACTATAATTAAGGTCAGAAACCCATAATTATTTTCATAATGAAAAACATTGTTTGAGAATTAGGTCCTTTTTAAAACGGCAAATGAACATTTATAAGACGTTGAAGGTTCTTGAACTTGTTTCTTTACTTTTACAGGTGAGGCAGTGGCAGCAGGCGATGCCCTTTGTGAGATTGAGACCGACAAGGCTGTTGTTACCATGGAATCAAATGACGACGGTATCATGGCAAAAATATTGGTGAGTGAGCAAAAACACAGTGAGTGTAGGAGATGATTAGATAAGGGAATTTCTCTGCAAATAACAGGTGCAGGTGTAGCAGGTGTACTTGAGTGTGGCTTTGGTGTGTAACCTGTAAAAGTGCTGGGTGTAGGGAGTATTTAAATGCTGTGTGTTTTGAAGTGTGTGTCAGCACCAGGATTTTAAATGTGCACACCTTTTCTGTTATTATGCCTTGAAAACATGTAAAGTCAGGAATTTGTAGTATCTCTGGTCATGTTTTCTCACATAGAATATAGCCCTGTTAATATTTAGTTTTAATTACTTATCCTTGTTTGCCTGTGCTAATTGGCTACGCTTGTTAAATCTGCTCCTTCTATATAGTGATAGCAACGCGTTGACGAGGTGTCTTCAGTGACAGTGATATTTCTCTCTTTCCATCCCCCCACATTGTGCTTTTTGTTGTTTGAATTTTTAATAGGCTGCGAAAGACAGAGCGATAACTTGTCTTTCATCAGTGCTTCACCACATGTTCATCCCCAGTGAACAGGAAAATGAAGATGTTTAATCTTCTTTTGCTTTTTGTCTGATCTGCAAGAGATCTGAATATAGTATGTAAAGTGGGAGCGAATTAAGGTTGTTTTTTGTTTACATAGAATCTTAAGCAAGATTTAAGTTCACTTTTTTTTTAGCTTCCCTATTTTAAAACACTGAGGGGTGACGGTTGAGGTGCTGCTGCTGTGTTTGTTCCTGCGCATGCACAGAAACACAAACTCTCATTCCATGCCACAGTGAGTGCCTTATCTAATAAGACAACATGTTCCCTGGCCATGTAATTTTGGACATGCTCATATTCTGGTGAAGCCCGACTGGAGCAAGAACTTTAATTAGGTGACATGTCTGTTTGTGCAACCGTAACAAATAGAAATACACAGCCAGTCTACACCAGCAAATGCCACATCACAAATGAGCACACAGATATGTTTTTCATGAACAATACACCCTCTCTTCTTACATGCGGGGCCACAATCATAGAAATGAATCTAAAAAAATGAATCAATTAATTATCAGAGGGATGAATGTCAATCAGCAACCACAGGCTTATATCTTTTTCTTGCCTTTCACTACACTTGCTTCCATTCTTAATCACATTCCCTTACTCAATCCTTGTCTTTGCCACTGTGGGGATGAGGTAGTTTCCATAGCAACCATCCAAGAATTGGGGGTAGGGGCTTTAGAGCTGAAGCTGGCAGAGAAAGATGGTCTGCATAAGATAAGCCCCCCAGCCCTCTCTCCCTCTCTCTTTCTGCGATAAAGTGTGTGTGTATAGTTAATAAGAAAAACAGCAGCTAGTGGCAATTTTCAGAGATTTGTACACTCCCTTTACATGGCATGGTCAATGTGGCATCTACTTTGTCTGGGTCAGAGTGCATTACCCTTTAGTGGTGTAATAGTGACTCTCCAAGCACAGAGTCGGTTTGTAATTTAGAGGCTAGCGTAATTACCTGCCTGTGGCCAAACGCCTGGACAGGCAGCAGAAGACGTGGGACTTCCTCTGATCCACAGGGGTTATTTATGGGGGTCAAGTACTGCTATGGCTCTCTACCAATTTCCAACCACAGCTTTCGGAGGGGGTTGAGAGAACAGGGGATAGATCCTTCTCATTTCTGGGTGTGGAGATTGGGGGGGAAGGAGCACCAGCACCATGAACACAGATTACTGCATCTCATCATACTCTTATTGCACTGCTCTGCCCTGACCCGAGGGCTTCAATCTGAAAATCTGCCCTGGGTATAATCAATCATAGCCTGTAGGAAATGACAAGCATGTGTTTGCAGATACATACTGCAGATTCACATAGTTCCTCTGTGTTCAGATGATATATTAAAAATGCAAATGCTACTGTGCTTGAAATCGAGAATACTGATCTAAAAATATACATCAGAAGGTAGTTGAAAGTGGATGAGCTGGTGAGTGATATAAGGAATTACATGGCAGATGGGACTGATAGACAGATGTATAAATAGATGGAGAAACTGATGAAGATATTCAACACATTTTGCAGTGCTAACCTGTCAGTTTCCCATTCATCATTCCCTTTCCACTACTCTCTTTATCTCTGCACACTGTCATCCAAGGGATCAATTTATCGATGTTAGTATAAATCACCCTCTAACCACGCAGCATTCTCAGGTCAAAATTGTGTGTCTTTTGTCCACACTGGAATTTCTAACAAAATCATTTTAAAATGAAAATAGCCTGCAGGCTTTTGGCCAGAACGCTGAATTGAATTCGTTTACACTCCATATTTTCCTTCAAGAACGACCATCAGCACATTGGGGTAGGAAAGTAGCTGGGATGGTGGTGCATTATTTTTATGGCATTTAGCCTTCAGAGAAAAAAAGAGAGTGGAGAGTAATGAAAAAACCAGAATGCCGTTATATGGTTAGAAAGCTAACAAACATGATGCTCAGAAGGAATGAGTCGACTTGGGAGTGGCAGCTTGAATTGTGTGTTGTTTTTTGTGAGATTACGTCAGAGTGGCTGTTATTGCTCTGACAAAGGATGTGGGTACAGTCCTCTTTATACGATATCCGTCATGCTCTTTTGATCAGATACAAATCTTGTCAGTCTCCCAAAACAAGATCTCTCTCTCTGTTTGTTTCTGTTTATATGCAGCATTTCTGCTCTAAATCTGCTTTTCTTTTTACGAATAGACTCACACACTTTACAATCAGAGGTGCTTAGACCTTTGACAACTGGCTGATAAACCTGAAGTGATTGAGTTTTATAGAGTCTACATGACAAGCTTTACAGTTACAGCAAATAGCATTGTAGTAAAGTATAAAGGACGTTGATAACTGTCGAGGCTAAGCTTTTTGTAACTGAACAGTTTAGACTCTCAGGGGGATTATATATGGCTGTATGATAACAGTTTGGTGATAAGTAGGTTGAACCTCATAAACGGTCTAGTCTGACTTTGTAATATCATTAGCCTAGCTGCTGATGGGCTCCAGAGAGGTCCCTAAAGAGCCCTATCTAAGATCTGTTAGACATTTCACGCTGAGATTGTTACCATTGAAAAGACTGGATCTGCCTGGCAAACTGTCTTTCTTCACAGTCATGAAACCATTTTCGCTGAGCACCGGAGAAAGCATAGCTGTGAGGACATGACCTAAAGATCAGTGGTCTCACATTACCCAATTATTGTATTCAGAGGTGGTAACCCATTCATGTAAAGCGTTTTTGAAAAAGAAGTGTGCGGTTTGGTGTTATGCCATGCTTTCTGTGATTGCAGAAAGTTCATATGTCTATAAGTTTATATGCTGCCATTGTGCTCAGGGTGAAGACGGGGTTTTACCATTCACTTTTTTTTAGCAGCACCTCTTTGAGCATAAATCCAAAACAAACACAGAGGCTATAAGAAAAGCTGAGGTGTAAGCATCATCTATACTTGCCATAGGTTTCAGTGTGTTCTATGACCATTTGATGGCAGTGTTGAGCCCCACACCACTACAGTGTTCTCAGAATCTGTTTGTGCAACTACCAACCATGCGTACTGTATACAGTGCAGGTGAGTTTACAGTCAGAATCCACCCAATTGCTATGGTAACAGTGTTGTGTTTTTGTGCATGACTACTGCTGAAGTGGCGAGTCTCAACACGAAACTGCTCTTGGTCATACTGTATTTTTTCAGGGTTTGCAAAACTTCCACTTTTCAGTTTTCTTATGTTGCTCAACCAGCATATTCCACCAGTAACACTCGTCTTCAACACAGTTTGTTTTAGGAAATGCAGTTCCATGGTTCTGACAAATATACTTCGAATCAGACTGTCTAACTTTACACTGATTGAGTACAATAGGGGTAGGATAAATACTGAAAAGCATTTCCCACAGTTTGAGTTTTTTTGTGGTTTGGGTGTGAGCACATAGAGTCAGCTGTAAAACAGCATTAAATTCACAGGCTAACTTGAGTGAGTGCACCTTTGTATTAGGCCGCCAGTCACTCTGTGAAATCTGTGAGAAAATACATTTACAAAGATACAAAAAACATTTTTGGGTGGGTGCAAATCTATGCGGGTGGGTTGTCCAATGTGATGTGTTATTAGTTGATAAAATATGTTGCAAAGCAACGATGATACGTTCTCTTATGACTAGCATTTGTACACTGGAGCTATTTCTGCTTTCTGGCAGTTAGACCTTTTGCCATTTGGTGGCTGTTAGTATATTTATGGATCCTGTCAATTAGCCATTTGGTCTCTTTAGGGATATGTTTTCCTCTTAAGTTACACACAGATATCTGTATGGCTGTCTAACAACATATCGCGTATCGCGGTGTTGCTTGTGTCATGATACCACCGTTACTGTGGGAAACATATTGCCTCTCTAGTCTCTGCCTTGTGGAAAAATCCCTTTGAGACTGAAGAGAGGTATCTCTGTGGAAATTTACAGAGGTCTGGATTTCCCTGAGAGGCTCTTATGGTTACCCTCATCCATCACTTCCCATAGCAGTTCTGTGTTAATCACACATCAGGCCTATTGTTCAAGGCTTATACTTGTGTTTTGTAATTGCAACCTAGGGCATTAGCCAGTATGTTGCACCCATACGTTGATATAGCTTTGTGCTTACTGCCATAATTTAGTTTATTAATAGAAGAGCTCCACAGGAATGCCTTACATAGTTATTTTATTTATTAAACCAGGTAAATGTCACTATACCCCTGACACAACAATTATTTGCATTGCACAACCTGCAAGTCGATTTGCATGTTTATCTTTGTGTCTTCAAACTGTCCCGCAGAGACGTTATGAAGATAAACTAAACGCTCAGAATAAGCATGGAAGCGCAGCTCAATCTACCAGTGAGCGCAGGTGTTCATATATTCTTCTGTTCTTTCCACTTAGCTGGATATGATCATTGGTGTGCTGCTTTTGATTTTGCAAGCCTGCAAGAGGGAGGTTGTGGGTGTGGGTGGAGTATGTTGATAACTGTGGATGCACGAATGGTGCTTTCAATTTACACTGTTTTATTGTGATGTTATACTTTGTTTTTATTTTTTTTGTTAATTGTTAAAAAATGCAGATGAGCACAGCCAGGATCGGTTATCTTTATGCCTTTCTCTCTTATTTCTGTCTCCTCCTGCTACTTCTTCTTCTCCTCCTCCATATTGAGCTATACCTTTACGTTTCAGCTCACCAAGTGGATACCTTTTTGAAAAGAGATGAAGTGCAGCAGCCTAGCCCTTTTGTATTGTGCCTGGCCTTTCATTTAGGCTGATCAATATTGACTGAGAAACAACACCTTGCACAGCTTGGGGAGAGTAGCAAAAGGCTTGCAATGGATTTGGATCACTCTGTAACAAGATAATGAATCAATAGTTGACGTGATTGAACAGTATCCATTGCACTGCAGGAATCTGTTCCTGCACAGTCAGGGTGTTGGTATGTTTTTTCTCAACAGAGGAAGAAAATGAAAGTGATATAAATGAGAGGCATTTTTCAGAACAAGTGCCCTAATAATGGTTGTCAAATTGCCACTGGTTAGCTGATTAACTTCAGTATTTCCCTTCAGAATCATACAGCAGGAGATTTTAACCTTCATTGTAGGAATCTCAGTTGCACTTGTGAAGTGATTGAACCAGTTTTGCTAATATCTTCTTCTTACTGTATAAGTGCCTCTCTCACTCTCTTCCCAGATGGAGGAGGGCAGTCGCAACGTGCGCCTGGGCACTCTCATTGCCCTCATGGTGGAGGAAGGGCAGGACTGGAAGCAGGTTGAGATCCCCCCTCCAGAGGCTGCGGCTCCATCTGCAGCTCCACCTGCTACACATGCAGCTGCTGCCCCAGTCTTGTCCCCTGCTACTCCCTCTCCATCTCCTCCACCAAAACCAGCCACGTCAGGACCGTGAGTGTCTTCCATCCTTTTAGCAGCTGAAATCATACCTACTGTGTCTACTGTGTACAATGATCAAAAGTGAGTGGGTGTGTACAACATCTAGAGTGAATACAATGCCTAATGTGTCCATAATGGAGCGTCCCATCTTCATAGTGGCCACAGTGGTTGTGAACATCTAAACTTACAACACATGTTGTTGTTAAGGTTAAGTAAAGTCAGCCTATTGTCATAGTGTTTTTAAAGCTTCTGGTTTGTAATTTAGCTAATACTAGTCACTAATGCAATAGCAATATTAGCATTAACCTCAGGTTATTCTAGTTAACACATTATTTTAAAAAAAGTTCCTAAATTATGCCTTTGAGAAGTTAGTTCACTGTTATGGAGCTCTTTGTTCAATTTTACAGAGCTAACCATTGTTAACCATAGTACTTTGGAGTAGGGGACAACAGCAGAAGACATTTCCAATCCTCTATTCTAATATATATTGTGATGTCATCGAGTTGTATGATTGAACTGCAAAGCCAAAAAAAGACTGGCCGAAGTGTATAACAAGGTTCAGTAACGTAAAGATGCACAAAGGATGAACTGATGCTGAGATGTTGCTCTCGATTTTCCGCCCAGGGACTTTGACGTAAATTAGCTTATAGCTAACTCTAGTACAGCTAAGAAGCCACGCACTGTCCTGTCCAATTAACAAACAACTAATGAAGTCCCTTTTTGTGCTGTATACAGCCATGCTGATTTCAGGTTTTCCAGTATCTACCACCATCTAACACGCTGAACAAGACCATCTTTCTCTGTTCACATTCCAAAATGTGTGAGATCTTACCTTACCTCTGTTTACACAATAAATACTCTGGTGGAAAGCAAAAGAGTTGCCATGGAACAAACAGGGCCTATTTGTTATGCAAACATTTTACGCTGAGCCCGTCCACATATTCAGATTTGCACCTTGGTTGCATCAGCTTGACAGGGGTTGAAAGATGAAATGTGGACGTGTTGTGCAGCAAGCATGATTATTAGGCAATACACACAGGAAAGGGCTATATTAAGGTCAAGTAGAACTAAAAAGAAAAGATGATATCTGAGCTACACAAAAGGTCCTCTGCCATGTTTTCTGAATGCTATGATATTCCAGTAGTGGGCTGAAATGTTTTAAAATAACCTTTTGCTGAAACAGGATTTGGTTTATTGTGTATCTACTCTTCTTTCTAACACTTCAGAAATAAATAATTTACATCTTCCTGTAGTTAAAACTATCAGGATTCATGTTCGGCCTTTAAAGCACAAGTATTAAGCTGAGCTAGAACTATTGTGAAATTGTTTCTTGCTCTCACTTCCTTGTGTAGGTTACGTCTGAGTCCAGCTGCAAGACATATCCTCGACACCCACGGTATCGACCCCAAACTGGCCACGCCTACTGGACCAAGAGGACTTATCACTAAGGAGTGAGTAGAAATAAATGTGTTAGGTCTAAGGCCTGTTATATACTCCATGTGAGTTGCAACCTGCTTAATGCAAGCGTGTATGATGCGGAACCTCCCTGCTTACATAACAACCGTGCAGACATCGCTTTCAGTGGTCCAGACTGAGGTTATAAAAAGCAGAAACAACACTATTTGGCTTGTTTGTGGTGGAAATGTTTTGACAACATTTTTTTTTGTATTATTATTATTAATATAATTATACAAATAAAATTTAATTTGAGAAGTTTGAGGCTTATCATAATCTTATCATAATTTATTATGATGCAGTGTGTGAGATGATTCTATTTACAAAATTCTCTGCTGCTGCAAAAATAGTTTTGAAAAGCCGTGCAGATAAGTAAAAACCGGTCAAGAAGTCAAGATAAAGAAATTAGTCGTGCAGGTTTTTACTTTATTTGTTTACACAGGAAGTGATGTGTCAGCAGTAGGTGTTTGTTCAGCATCATAACAGGCATGAGGGCACAGATTGGAAGGGATCCCCTCGTGGCCACAATAACACTGCAGTATCTCTGAAGGAAAAACATGTCAACCGGAGCGAGACAGGTCATAGCCACTGTGTAGGGAGTGTGAATGAAAATGACACTGGATGAGTGAAAAAATGTGGTGGTTCAGATTCCAGATGTTTTAATCCTGTTTTGTGGTGAATTCACACTAAAGAAACCTGTGAACACACACACACACACACACACACACACACACACACACACAGCTCTAATGGCCACCTGCTGTCAGTAGGGACCTGATTGAATGCTCTCGTTACCCACCTAACACCCTGCTGGGGAATCTCATTAAGCAACTTCGGTCACCATGGCAACCCAGTCTCCAGGACCCATCGGTGACCATAGAAACGCAGACCATATGTTTTCAGGGATGTGTGTCTTAAATGAGAAAAATTTAAGCTTCATAAACCAAACCCTGTAAAAAATGATGACTTCAGCGAAGCCGTCTCTTAATGCACACCTTGTTGTAAATGTAGCAAAAAAGACCGATTCAATCCACTAGAATTTATGTGTGGACGAACACCAGACCTATTAATCCCTATAAAAGCTGTGTTTACAGTTGATAGAGGGTTTCTTATTTATCAAATTTAGACATTTTTTTCTTCTGGTGCCAGCTATGTACCCCTTGCTGCCAACAGAAAATGGCAAACCACAAATTAAGATACAAAGAAGAAGAAGGAAACACTGTTGGCAAAAAGCAGCTTCCGATTGTTTTGTTCCTCATTCCTTTGGTATAAATCTGTAATTAATTGTCTGGGTTAATAAACACGAGCATGCTGTGTGCTGTGTGGGTGTCAACGTTATTTCTAGGTTTTGAAGTTTAAATTGTTCAGTTAGTTATGCAGTTTTAATTATATCCCAGTGATTTTTGATTTGCAGTGATTGCTCAGTTACACCCCTTTTTAAAGGATGTGTTGAACTTGAGATTTTTATGAATGCCTTGCCAGTTTACCTTCTGACACATTGGCTAGCTAATTAGCTCAGAGCGGCTTCAGAAAGGAAGGGTGATGCTGAAAGAAAGCAAAGAAGGTTCTGCAGGAAATAAAAGACTTCAAATGCAAATAGGCTAAAGAAATACCACTGTGTATCTTTGCTAAGAGTCTTTCCTGAATGAAATGATGTGCTGCTCCAAACAGTTTGCTGGCCAAGGTAAGACAAAGTTAGTTTTAAAACCTGCTAACACATCAGTAATGTGTTTCCACTATGACTGCAAAACAGAAACACCCTTCCTTTTTACCACTGACTGAACTATTGTGTTAATTTTGCTAAAGCTAAGTTGTCTATTTAGCGTGGTTTTAGTGAAATGTTCAAATTTATGACATAGCCAGTTGATTTTAATTAATTGTGGTTTAATTTTCACTGTGATGTGTTTGGAAGAGATTGATTAATAAGGTTTTGAGAAGATACACTTTATCTATCAAAAATAAATCACATTGTCACAATCATTTCATCAGAAGAGGTAAAAAATATTTTATTCCAACTTTGGGCAACAGTGTAGTTGAACCCTGTTATATAGGGTATAGAATGTATGCTGTGTACTTGTTGGAAACCAAATCTCTTTGTGGAGAATAGTTTCATATAGGGTTAGCTTCCCCAATAGAGGGTAGAATAGAATGGACCCGATTTCCCTTCCTTTGTCCTTTGGCACATCAGATAAGGTTGAAACCAGGGAACCGTACCCCTCCCACTCCACCCTCTGCTCTAGTGAGGCCCATCTATGCTGGGCATGAATAACAAGAGGTCACGCAACCCAGGGATGAGATCATAGCATGTTACATAATCCATACCAAGGTTTAAATACAGATTGGCCACAAAGAAACACGTTTTTCGCTCTTTATCTTTCATCATTGTTATAAATAGCAATATTAGCCAAGAGGCAAGGTTAACACAGTGACAGGTTTGGGTTTCAGTGAGATTTATCTCCCCATGGGCCATACCACTAGTGTTTGTTTGTATTTTCCTATAGACAGAATGAATGTATGACTGCACCCTGTGTAAATGCAGGGGGGATACTACCATTTAAATGAAATCCACAATGGGACATTACATTTGATTGCTTAAAAAGCTGCTTATTTTTTTGTTTGCACTTATTAAGCATGACCTATTACATTAGTTGAAGAAGGAAGCACATTTTGAAACTTCAACAAGGAAGCCCTTTTAAGCTGTAAGACTCGTGTAGCCACAAGCAGCTGTTTGGTTGTGCTTGTTACTTTGAAATAAGTTTAGCTTTAATGTATGTATTCTGGAGTAGCGTATCAAAGTGCTGTATGCAGTGTGACATTTCTGTTTATTTCACGTGTTGCTTCAGACTGCATAGTACTGTGAGTGGCAAAACAAAAAAGGATTAAATTGCAATAGGGTCTGGCCCAAAGGACTATTTTTTTGACATGTCTGGCTTTGATCAATATGCTTTACCAAAGAGAGGTTTTCTTGATCCCTGGCTCTCTTTAGCTAAACATAAAACTCATTGTTGATATATTTTGTAAAGTCTTCCGTTGTTTCAAAGGCACATCTTATTGCTGCAACACATGGCCTGTGAAACCACTGTTGTTTGTGCAAACTTCCTCAAGGGTAAAGTGGACCCACTTTTCTTTTGTTTGTTTGTTTTTGCAATTCAAATGTGTTGTAGGTGTTTTCATCTTTTTTCATCCTAGAAAATGACCAGTCAGACAGATTAGTCCTCTTTTACACTGGACTCAATTTTATCCATAATAGGTTGTGTGGATGAAAAAATAATCTGCCCATCAGTCCAGTGGTCTCTCTCATCTTAGCCTGTCCTAGGTGGCAGTAGAAGACAGTTTATTCATATGTGAACATTTGGTGCCCATTTTTTGTGTGTGTGTGTGTGTGTTTGTGTGTTTGTGTGTGTGTGTGTGTGTGTGTGTGTGTGTGTACCGATGTGCATGTAAGAACTGCCTTGTTTCCTTTTTAATATTCTACTCACCCTCTCAGTCTTTCAGAGGCTTCTTTGCCTCGGTTTTCAGTAGGGGTGTAAATGGTCAGTGTGAATAGCACATGCCATCCAGCTACACAAAAGGTATCTATGGCATCATCATGAAGTGGCCACTGTAGACTGCTGTTGACTTGACTTTGAGTTTATATGGGATATTTTTGATACATTGTCACTGGAGAAAGGGATGGGTATTAGACAGTACAGCATTTTGGATCTCTTTTCATGTTTACTTACTTGCAGTATCTCTATCATATTTTTCTTGATGTGCTTGCTCTGTCAAGCATTTCAATTTTAAGTCACCTCCATACTGTGTTTTCTTTTTCTGTTTCTGTGTGGTGATTTGTAATCATTAAACCCTCAATGTGGTCCGCTCAGGTTAAGTTGGGGGATTTCCAAGTTGCCTCAGTCCCTACACAAATAAATACCCCTGTCAGTGAGAGGAAGGGGAGGGGGCGGGTGTGCAAGAGGAAATAAAAAGATGAAGCTCAGAGAGATATGAGGAGAAAATAGCTGTGGGGCCCAGACTGTCCCCAGCTACTGGTGAAGTCAGAGGTAGCTGGTCCAGACAAAAGACTGGATGCATGTGGGGAGGAAGACTCCAGTTCACTGAACTGGAACCAGAGAGCTTCAAGCAGGCACACCTGATACCTGCTCCTTTTACCTCTTTTGATGCTAAGACCAAAATTAATGCGTGGAAAAAAAAAAAAAAAAAAAAATGGTGATTCCCACCTTTTTCTTTTCCCTGTCTATAATGCTCAGTGGAGCAGACACTTCCCTATACTACCTCTGTGAAACAACAGTAATTTGATGTATTAGAAATATAAATGAATATATATGAAGAGACATCATACAGTATGATTAAATTGATATTGAATTGATTGGGGTAGAAAGTTGGCTGTGGCATGATCTGCAAGTAGGAACTTGTAAAGTCTGTCTTTTAACTGTGCAACATAACACTAGGTGTCTGTAACAAAACATAATTAGTCTGTGCTGTAGTTTGTAGTGTATTGTAGTGCCTTAGTAAAAAGGTTTCCGTGTGAAAAGTGGGGATGTCCATGCCAGTGGGAATGATAACGAAGCCAAGGTTTTGAATAAGCTTGTCCCGTCCTGCAGCTGACACCTGATCCTACCTGGCCTTACCCTGATGGTGTTTGTTTGTGACTGGCAAATGATTCTCATGACACGCTTTCACTGGAGGATAACCGAAAGTTACCTTTCTCTACAAGCCTGACACAAATACAAACCAGCCAAAATCTGCAGAGTGTCTGCCATAAGCTTGCCAAGTGGGAGCATATGGGTGAATAATGCATTATTGTACCAACATAAGCCATGCCGGTGTTGTTTCATACCCTTATAATTGCATTTATAATAGTCACAGCAAAGTCAAGAAATGATAGCACTTTTAATGCAGATGGAAGTTGTTTGATTTAGTTTTTCACAGTAAAGAATTAGGCTATCGTTAATACATTTGAGAAATGAAGGAAAACATGACGGAAAGAAGTTTTCCAGTGACTTGGAAAAGCAAAGTTCATCTGTTTAACAAGGGCATGCTGGGAATCACTTTACTTGTACAGAGCAACAAAGATGAACCCAAATAAAATTGACACAAAATAATTATTGCTTTCTGCAAGATATTTTGGAAGAAGCAGGGAAGCGTTTGTCCCCATATAAATGTTTGTGCTTGAACATGTATAAACATAATTGACGTGCAGTGTGATCCAGATATAATATTTGTCCCGTCTGAGCCAATTCTCCAATGTGTTTAATGTTCAAGCATGTCCGGTTGTTTGACCGCCATATCGACTCAGGTATATTTACAACTTGTTGAGCCTTTATTTCCGCAAACACAGATCCTCCTCCTCCTCCTCCTCCTCCTCCTCCTCCTCCTCCTCCTCCTCCTCCTCCTCCTCCTCTGTCTCCATAATGGAAAATATCAAGTGGCCTACTCGCAAGTGAAACTCTTGTTACTCGTGTTTACTTTGGGATCAAACAGTCTAGAAAGTATGCAGACCTAGTACAATAATACAATAATACTATATACAATAATACAGATTAAGATTGAAACCTATACACAGGAATTCCTATTCTTAAATTTTGCAGTTATGGTTGAGTTTCTGATTAGTCTTGCCAGAGGATAATAACATTTTTGTCATTATGATATAACCTGTTATTGTATAGAAATAACCTTTATATAAATTAATGTCTATATCATATTATTATTTTTTTTTTTAACAGAGATGCATTGAATCTCTTGAAGATGTCTCCTGCCCCCAAAGCAACCCCAGCCATGGCAGCCCCGGCTGCCCCGACTCCTGTCCCCACCCCGGTAACTGCCCCACCGCCCCCAGGAAGCAGACCCAACATACCTCCTCTCTCTGTACCAGGGAAACCAGGAGCACCTGTAAGCACTCCTCACACTATTTCTGTCTCTCACGCAAACACATGTACACACCACAATGTCTGTTTTGTAGTATTGCTATGAAACAAACACTTAATAACAACCCATCTTCCAGATTTGGGCTTGTTGTCAAATCCCAGATGCAGTTGATGAAGGCTCACCTTAAGTATATATGACTAGAGTTGGCGTCTTGCGCATGAGCACACAGAATGAAGTCAACTTGTCAATAACACCATACATTTATTGAGTGATTAATGGCAGCTGAGATATGGTGATCACCCTTTTTCTTGTCTTCCTTTCCTTTCCCTGTTGTCTCTGTCAAAATGCCCTTTCACCCTCTTATTTAATTATTTACCTCCCCTCCCCTCCACTTGTTCTCCTCAGGGCACTTTCACAGAGATCCCGGCGTCAAATGTCCGCCGCGTGATTGCTCAAAGATTAACGCAATCGAAGACCACCATCCCCCATGCGTATGCCTCGGTGGACTGTGACATGGCTGCAGTCATGCACCTCCGCAAAGACTTGGCCAAAGGTAAACATGTGAAACGCATACATGTATGCATGCATACGTGTTGGTATCGTGTCCTTCTGTGACTGTCTGATGGTAACTTGCAAGGAAGCTTTTCCATGAAGATGTGAATTTCAAGGTTTTCACATGACTGTTCGTATGACAGCCAATAGCACAGTCATGGTACATGTCCTCTCAGTCAGGATCAACATGCACACACACCTCTACCATTCCACAGAGATTATTTATTTTTCTGATAAGGACAAATATAAATAGACATATATCCTCTGTGTTTAAGAATAACTGAGCATGGTGTGGGTGGGTGAGATTTCACATGTTGCATGGGTTATTATGTGGGTATAAATGGTGAGTAAATGGCTGAATCATTATTATTCGTTATGGTATCATGGAAATATGCATGTCTGACGGTGATCAGATCTGCTCTTTCTTGCTTCTTTCAAACTGTGGGTGTCTTATCAATTTATGATCAGCCTACAACATAAGGCTCAAATCTATGATCAGATCTTTAGAAGACACCCACAGTTTGTAATAAACAGAGCACATAACTCTTAGCTGTAATTCTTCACATTTGACTAACTGGATGGCTGGGTCCACTACTTTGAAATTGGTCATCCCATTCCAGAAAGAAAACTGTATCAGTGACACAATTTGGTAGACATGGAAGCTGTTTTCATTCATCAATAGTGAGGATTCATTCAAGTAGATGGTTCTTTGTGCTTATTGGACTGTGAAGTACTCATTTCCCACTGGTTCAAATGGGTTTCTTCAGAGTGCAGGCTCGTTGGTACACCTTCAGTAATAAATTATAATATTCAAGATAAAGAAAAGTATTAAAAGACTCTGGGAAAGGATTAAAGGCCACAAAAAGATATGTGTAAGAGCAATGTAAGCTTGAGGAAAATAGCTAGTAAGTAGGTACTGTGTGTGGATGGATTGAGCCTGGTAGAGCTTGAATAATAAATACAGAACTCTAGCAGTGTGTTCCCCTTGTCTCTGCAAGCTGCTGTTTTACTTTCTAAACCTCACAGCCTTCCCTAGCAACTTCCCTAGTTAACTGTCTACTAACCGCAGCTTCTTGTGTAACACCCATCAGGATGTGGGTGTCAAAGTAGAAAGGAGATTTAGGGAAAGGGAACGTTGTGCATGTGTCATAACAGTCATTTATTCAGCCACGAAAATATTTATTCATAACGGCTGCTTTTCATGGAATCCTAAAAAATAACATCTGCTTACTTGGGCCATTTTTCATGTTGATAGCAGTAGAACTTTGTCAGTTTCCTATTTTTAAACATTTAGCTCAACATGCCATCACGTAATTGGCTTTACTTAGCCTAACATTGCCTAGTTGTCAAACAAACAGTAAATCACGTCGGGTCCTGTCTCTGTGATGGAGGAAATGGGACGGCCATTCCAGACCTATTAGTAAGGTTGTGTGTCTGCCGAGGGACTCTCTCTCTCCCTGGGTTGTTTTTGCGGACCCTCATTGTTCAGGAGCAACACAATTTCACGGTTAGCTCGTTAATCATCCCGCTCACAGCATTCATAACTGTCTGGTACTGCACTAATGGACACTAGTAAAAGTTGTCAGTGATGCCAAGCCTAGCCTGCCTGGTCCACTGGTGTCACAGAGAGTGACTGAGGCATCTAGAGAGGGACTGATTCTGATCTGCTGAAGTCCAGGTCAGCAAGATATAGTAGATACATTAGATTTTTGTCCCCCTTAAGGGACTGTGTTATATCACTCACAGGTCTTGTGCAGAATACATGCCTATATGTCCATTTTATTGTTGTCCCATACTTGTTTTTATTCCTACCTAAGCAGTAATGCCCACCTCGTATTAGTTGTAATCATGGCAATAAGCAGAAATTGCTTGTGTTGATAACTAGAACTTAAATTGAACTCACAGACTGTTTCTTCTTTGTCTTTTCAGAGCAAATCAAAGTGTCTGTAAATGATTTCATTATTAAGGCAGCTGCTGTTACACTTAAAGTAAGTATTGTCGAGAATTACGTATTTTGTTTTAATTAAAACAAACGTCTATTTTTCTTTGTTCATGCATCTAATCATCAAATAGCATCAAATAGATGCAGCCCTTGAGTAATGTTATTCTAGCCAGGAATCAACATCAAGCAGCCGCTGAGAAACCTGGCTCTTTGGTGCATGTCTTACAGTAAATGTGAGGAATGTGGAACAAAAAAGTGCATAATTCTCGGTTAATATGAGTGTAAAATGCCAAAGCACCACACAGCTTTCATACTGCAGACACTATGTTTTACTGTTAGTTAGAGTGTCTCACATGGCCAAAATACCTCTTTGGATTGGCTCCTGCACTAAACTGAGATATTCGCTTCACTTGCATAACACTGTAACATCAGAAAATTGGCAAAAGGCGATGTACTTTCCCCCGGGTTTACCTAAGTACATCAGGAAGTGGTCTCTGAGGCCAATTTGGGTTCACATTTTTAACAAACTGGTGCATGTGGTCTCCTGTACATTTTGTACACAGATTGAAATTCTGTTTTTATAACCCACAAGTCTGACACAGATGTTTTCCTTTAAAAAAATAAAATATATATATTTATATATATATAGCTGTCTTTGACTTCTTATTTTTCCCTGTTAATATTTGTCATAACCTGGACTCACCTCTGACTTTTTATCGTAGGAGATGCCAGAGGTGAATGTGACCTGGTCTGGTGATGGCCCCCTTGCACTTGATTCAATCCACATTTCAATCGCAGTGGCGACTGACAAAGGCCTCATTACCCCTATCATCAAAGATGCTGCAAACAAAGGGGTCCAGGAGATTTCAGCTAATGCTAAGGTAAAAATATCACAAATATTAAATAGCATTATTGTATATATGTTCGGAGGTAATCTTGTTGTGAGAGTTGTCTCTTAAAGCGTTCGTGCAAAGGGACATTTTTCTCATGCTTTCTTTGCTGTTGGATTATAACTTGAAGCTGTGGGGGCGTTCAGTGTATCACTTCAGAAGAAGATATGGAGTTTATATGGACGTGGGAATAGATAAGGGAGTTGAGACTTCAGCCCAGCTGTATGGGAAGACAAACTCTGTGGGCATCTGTAGAGTTCACCTTCTGGCTAGAACTGTTTTGCATACAAAGTGGTGTTTTCTTTTTCCCTCTGTTGTTCATTAGTTCATGCAGATTAGAAATAACAGTTTCTGATCAGTTTATAACTATAGATTAGGGGGGGTTAGCTTGCAGGTCTCAGCTGTCACTGGCCACAGATGGAGTACAAAGCAACAATGGTCAGATCTTTCTCCTGCTCGCAGTCAGCAGCTGGGGACAGGCTTTTAATCACAAATGCATAAATGTGCTCTCAAAATCTGATATGCATGTACTGAGGCATAATTGATAATGAGTCTCACTCTTTTTCCCATCAAAGACACACACAGAGACACACAGATCAAATAGATTAATTTCTCAAGATGACAGTAATGAACGTAATGTCTCTCAGCAGCAGTGACCTGGTGTAATATACTTAAACGTCCAGGGCCCATATGTCTCAGGCAAGATATGATGTCTGATTTAACAGCTATTAGCAATGGACATGGAAGACTTATGAGTGTTTCCATAAAACAGGCAGCAGTTATAGTAACAGTAGCAGCTGTTTTACTCATTGAAATGACAGTGGCTGAAGTGATATTAGTATGGTAGTATTTGTAGTAGTGACAGTACCAATTTGAGCTTGGCAGGACTGAGAATATGCATGGTGGTTTTTGGGAGACACACAGTATGTGTGTGAGTGAGAGTGTGTCATTAGGTGTTAGACATAATTCTGCTCAGATTCCAGCATTTATGACGACTGCATGCTGTAATTGCATAAATCCATGCAAGTAGATCTTGCGATATATGCGATTGTGACTCATTAGGTGTTGTCCGTTTGTCACGACAGACATCTCGGGCGCACTAATGCTATACTCTGAGTGTTTGCAAAAACTAGCTGTGAATGTGGTGCTTTAGTACTGATGGAAATGTTTTGCCTCAGCATGTGGTTGTGTAGATTAGGGGTGTAGCGATTCAACCAATTTAATTATTAATTGTGCTTCTTATGTTCGATGATAGCGTAGGTTAAGTATACTGTATTGTGCATGTACAGTGGCTTGCGAATGTATTGACATTGGCATTTTTCCTATTTTGTTCTCTTAGAACCTAGATGTAAACTGGATTTTTATTTGGACTTTATGTAATGGACATACACAAAATAGTCCAAATTGGCGAAGTAAAATGAAAAAAAAAAAAAAAAAAAAACTTCAAAAAATTGTTGAAAAAGTGTTGCGTGCATTCACCCCCTTTGCTATCAAGTCCCTAAATAAGATCTGGTCAGCCAGTTACTTTCAGAAGTCACATAGATAAATAAAGTCCACTTGTGTGTCACATGATCTCAGTATATATACACAACTGTTCTGAACAGCCCTGGAGTCTGAAACACCACTAAGCAATGGTCACCACCAAGCAGGTGTCACCATGAGGAAGAGTACAGATTAGGGTTGGGTTACAGAAAAATATCCACAACTTTGCACAGCCCACGGAGCACCATTAAAGCCATTATTTTTAAAAAATGGAAAGAATATGGCACCGTAACAAACCTGAGGGCCACCCACCAAAACTGACGCACTAGACAAAGAGACCAAAGAGACCTATGACTTTTTTTGCCGTGATATGCAAAAAAGTATCAAGTATTATTGAGAATTATAAATTCTGATATGGTGACAATCAAATCACTGCATGAAAGTATTACATGGAATGCACTGGACACTGAACACTGGGACATTTTAGTCCACTTAAGCCATCAAAATGTACTTTGCCACCCACTGATATTCATATGCTGCAGCCTTGAATTAAATATGCACTTGCAAGTCCTTATTGGTCTCAAATTAAAATCAACATGTGGTTTGAATGAAGCGTAGAGAGGTCGCTGCTGGCTATAGATGTGATGGAGTGGATTAGACTGCTTTGGTACTTAAAGCGCTTATCTCAAATGTGCCCACCATATCCTACTGTGTCTCATTCAGCTTTCTGTGTTGGTTGAGTCCCTGTGTTAACCTTTAAGTACATTTCCATTTCAATAAAGTCCATTTTGAATAAAGATGTGGTAGCGGTCCAGCGGTCTCATCCTGACTGAGAGAAATAGCTTTTCAACAGTAGTCTACTCGTTTATTTAGCAAGGTTTGTAGTATAATGTAGCCTGGACTTTATTTGTGGTACAACATCGTATGTTTGGAGAATAACAGGAGTGCTTCTTAATGGAGGTCTAGTTGATCATGTGCATACCCACTTTCTTACACCAGAGACCATCAATTTACTTTATTCTTTATTGATGGATATGCTGTGTTTTCTCCAAGGTTGTCACTCTCATTCATGCTCTGATAGAACATGAATTCATAGAACCTGGCTGCAGTAATGTGTTAGTTTTCCTCGCCAGATGTCTCATCTTCCCTTCTGGGTGTTGTCAATTCCCTTTCTTCATTTTAGCAATGCACAGTCTGATAGTTTCCATTTATCTCAGTGCCAGCTTTTGGACATTTAATCATTTTCTTGAAATGATATTTGAAAATTGACCCCTGTGGCCTTTCACCAAAAGGTCTGAATACTATAAAACTGTAACTGAAAGGATTTCAACATTTTGGAATAAGAAGTTTGTCTAAAATAGACATCTGTTGTGGCTAGCTATATAAAAAGTTTGGTACCTGTACAGCAGAACTACTCAACTATTAGAATATTTAGTGATGTATAGCTTTACTAGGAAAATATGCCCATTCTCCTTCCATATTTCCATGAAATATTGTACAGATATTCATGGGCCCCTGCAGATGAATTATATTTGGTTCATCCCCTAATTTTTCCTGTCACTGTTCGTGCCACCAGCAGGTCACAGTTTTTTATCCCGTGAAATATCTCAACATCTGCTTGATGGATGGACTGTACTTGTATAGAGCTTTTCTAGTCTTACGACAACTCAAAGCGCTTTTACACTACATATCTCATTCACCCATTCACACACATTCACACTTTGGGGTTCAGTATCTTGCCCAAGGACACTTAGACATGCAGACTGGAGGAGCCGGGGATCGAACCACCGATCATCTGATTAGTGGACGACCTGTTATACCTCCTGAGCCACAGCTGTCTTATATATCACATAGCATGTGTGCATTCGTTTGTCACTGTTTGTATGTGTCCTGTATAATAACCTGCTCAGATCCTTTCTTCTCTGACGCTAAGCTTCAGAGTTTGATTGACGTGTAATGTTTCCATAGGCACTGGCCCAGAAAGCTCGAGATGGGAAACTTCTACCCGAGGAGTACCAGGGAGGCTCATTCAGGTAAGCCTAAGACACACATCATCTTTTGGGTAATGAAGAGTATAGAGAGTCGTAACATCATAAAACTTAATGTTATTTTTCAGTCTTTCCTCTTCAGTGCCATCAATTTTCACAATTCAATAAACTTTATTTTTTTATGCGTGGGAACAGTGGCCCTTTCATTTCTAATGCCTCGTTCTATTTCACAATTTCCTTTGTAGCTCAGCAAATAGATAGCTATCATAAATTTCCGGTATTATAACTTAAATCAAGTTGCAGAGATAGTCTATATTTTATGCATATTCTACATTTCATATGGGCCTGAACTGAATGTGGTTCTGGGCGACAAGTACCATCAGTTACTGTGCCATCAATTGCAGAAAAGTGAAAGGGAGGCTTTTCAGCTCATTAGAATTAATGGTGTCATTTAGACATAAATGGGGTTTCTGTGTCAGGCAGGAGCGATGGATTCCTATGGAGATGCAGCCCTCTTTGTCCTCCTGAGGATATATATGTACACCCTTACTCTATTCGTTTTTCCATCCCCCTGAGCTAGAATTCTCATTAAGGCAAACCGCAAACTGCCCTCAGGTCAGCCTTGCTCACCATACACAGCATTTAAGGAGAGTTTTGCAGGCTGGTGCTGTTGTATTACTGATTGTATTAATGATCAGTTTTCTATAAAAGATGTTCACAGCCAGTTAAATTATTATTTAATTTAATTTATTATTATGTACTCAATTCACCCTCTCGTTTTTCTGTTCTGTTCTCACTATAAGACATAATGCTTTTTAAAAGATATTTTTTTGGCCTTTTCAAGCTTTTATTGTATAGATTCAGCTGAAGAGTGACAGGAATGTGGGGAGAGAGAGATTGGGAATGACATGCAGCAAATGGCCACAGGTCGGATTCGAACCCTGGGCCGCTGCGGCAAGGATGCTCTACCAACTGAGCTAAACGACACCCGATAATGTTCTTTTTTGCATCAAGGAGCTGGTTTTACCAAAATGATGTATGCTTTGTTCATTTTTATTCATTTTCTCCACTGCTGAGCTTAACAGTCTCATATGTGTACTGTCTCTTCTCTCCTCCCATCCCATCCCTTCCCCTCTCCTTCTTTTGTTTCTCTTGGTGGCAGTATATCTAACCTGGGGATGTTCGGTATCAGTGGCTTCAGCGCTGTGATCAACCCTCCTCAGGCATGTATCCTTGCCGTCGGGACCTCCAGGGCTGAGCTGCGACTGTGCGAGGATGACCAGACGCTGCGCACCCAGCAGATGATGACAGTTACACTGTCCAGTGACGGACGGCTGGTGGATGACGGATTAGCCTCTCAGTTTCTTGATAAATTCCGTGCCAACCTAGAACAACCACAACGCATGGCCCTAGCCTGAAACAAACAAAGTGAGATAGCTGTGCGAAAATGATTGGGAAAAAAAAAAAGCAAGAAACCCCTGCATGACAAAGCTTGTCTTGTGCTTTTGCAAGAAGAGCGCTTGATTCCTGTTCACGCTTGGATTAAGGCTTACAAAGTAGGCTTGTACGTAGTATACACTTCTGTTGTGGCTTGCTTCTGACAGATAATCACCAGGCTTTGTGATGGAGGAGTTAAACTGGGCTTTGCTAGTTGTAGAGGATTCTAGCAGTGGCGCCAAATATTACGAAGCTAAAAGTTGCACAGCAGGGTGCATCCTGTCACGCTAATAGGGGTGGGTTGTTCTATAATACCAGTGTTGTATATATAAAGTGGTTACTCTAGTTCTATTTTTCAGTCCCAGTACATCTATTCTGTGTCCCCATTAATACACTTGCAAATGGTGCTGTAAAAAATCCCAATGTTCATTTGTAAAAGATATTTATTTACTGAACATCAGTGGCAATGTGGTTTGTAATAACATGAACCATTTCCAGGAGTTGAAAACTTAAACAGTTGTTCATGTTAATATGTTTTAACTTATTTAAAACAAATGTTGTGACATCCCTGAAAACTAATCTTGCAAGTAAATGTGTATACAAAATAGTCTAAATAAAATCATTTAAGTTTTGGTTTCCTTAGATGCCAATAAAATACATTGTTCAAAGTTGAAATGTCTGTGCGCCTCATTAAAACATGTTTCTCTCCACCTCTATGATGTTGTACAGCTACCAGGGATAACACAGATGTGTATGTGTGTTTGTGTGTGTGTGTTTCTATTTAATTAGGATCTAAAGAGATTACATAATAATTATTTCATAGAAGCCAATTAAGATAATTTGCTGGGCTGAGTATACAGGTCAGCCTCTGCTGGCAGATGTTTATCTTTGCTGTAAGCGCGGGCAGAACATCTGTTTACATATGTATCAGAGAGCAGACGGGTAGAGCTTATCCTAGATATGCATAAGCAGGGTTTGGTATCATTTCTTTTTGAGATGAAGGAAGGCAACACTGAAATGAGGAAAGTTGTGATCTCAGACTTTCTTGTCTCCAGCTTAGATTTCCATTTTACACACCACACATTGCAACAAGGGCAGCATCTGGACATGGGTGCTGTTAATGCAGTTTGACTAGGCAAAGTTCTAAGACATTTTTGAATTTTCTACATTTTTAATTCAAAATGTAAATTACCTTAGACTTGTGGCTTATGCAGGTAGCATATAGGTACAGAAACTGCATTAATATTTTATACTAGTACAGCCAGAGCTGTAGTGAAAATCTGATTTCCTTTTGCCATTCTTTGTTTTTACTGCAGTTCTTCGCACACTTTAACCACCCTTCAGCGAGGATGTTTTGTTCCGTGGTTGCTGTGGTATCAGATCGAGATGTGTGCATTGAGGAAGGCAACATACAGGCATGGGAAGGGGGTGTACAGGCAGTTGGTACAACCCAGCTGTTTTCTACAGTATACCCACTGATCAGCTGGCTATTTGAACAGACACACACACACACACACACACACCTTCCACAGTCCTAGTTGCCACGGTAATGGAAGGTTCACTCAAATAAAAAGCGAGGAGAGGACCTTTAACACATATTCTTGTGTCATAATTGCTATACAGCAGTGAGTCAGTCATGAGCACATACATTTTGTCATGTCATTGCATAAAAATTTCACTACAATATGAACATTATGTTTTTCATCAATCGTACCTTTTTTTGCATCTTTCGCTCTTTTTTAAAAACTTTGCACAACATTCAGTTTTGTAAGTTATGTTTGCTATTACAGTGCATCAGGTGCCATATTCCTTTATGTGACATCTCCTCTCATCGCCTCAGCTAGACTTATCCCTTACCCTTATCCTTATCCCTTCTCCTTATTGAATATAAATGTGTTATGGTTGGTGAGCCGTGCTGATAATCCAACCGCTGTATTGTGTGAGTATTTATCTGTGTGCACAACTTCGCCAGCTGCTGCGAAGAGATACAGTAGCTTGAAGGATCAACCTGAGATCAGTTCAAATTCAGAAATTGAAATTGTAAGCTGCCATCAAAGCACATCTAAGAAATAATTTTAAAAAAAACATCACATGGTAAAAAGGCAGGAAGTGATGTTCATTTTCTTAGAAATGTTGATTGGTTAGTTCTTGTGCCACCATACCTCCTGGCCTAATGAGATAAAGCCTCCTTGTGTTATTGCTATGCACTATCCTTCAGGCCTAATATTTATGACGAAGTAGACTATTATTGATGTTGTTCAGCTGTTGTTGTTTTTCTGTTCTAATACGCCTGTGGTCAATACAGTATGTCACAATGGTGAACTTCCGTGCTTTATCACATTTTGCTATCTGCTTGACAACTGCTGAAACTGTTTAACAGAGCAGGTGAACAATACCCTTCCAAATATCAGCTCTGCAAAATGCACCAAAACAGATTCTGACATTTCTTTGGCTTTCCTGTTACAGTCTGACATTTACTCCTCCGACTGCCGCCCACCAATCTCTTCCCAGAAATCTTGCTATGTGGAACAGCTGGATAAGGGAGCCGCCAGACAGAAGGAATCAGATTTGCTCCCACAGAGGTTTTGATGAACTGTGCGCGGGGTCTTGAAGACAGTGCGGGGGATCTGGCTGGCGTGTAGGTCAGACTCATGGACGCACAGCATGGTGCAGAGTGATGGAGGCAGTTGCTATGGAGACCAAAGTGGGCAAGTGTGCGCTTCTGTTGTGCTGATATTTGGACGTCCTTCAGATACGTCTCATGATGAATGTGTTGGTCCAAACAGCAGAAGTGGTCCAAATGACTAAATTCTGTGTCTGAGGGGATTTCCAATGACGGGCTGGAAGCACCTCTTGATTGAGAAAAAATAACACAGGGAGGGGGTGTGTGTTGCAGTCTCCCAGTCTGCACCCCACCCTTTTTCTAAGCCTCCATCCAGCCCCTCCCAGTCCTGTTGAGCTGTATCAAATTATGGAATCATTTATGTATTAACAGTCCTAAGGCTTTTAAATTAAAATCAAATGGTTTTTTAATGGATTTCTCTGTCTTCTCGAGGAAGGGGGTGTTTTGGGGGATATAATAAGGATCAATGATGAATAATTTGCCCACTTCTATAAGGAACTTAATGCTTGTATCATCCAATAACCATTTTAGTCTGTTTTGTCTTTCAGAGGTCCCTCCCTGTCTCTTTCTCTGGTCTCACACATACACACAGAGACACATTTTTCCCTGTGTGAATAGGCTTTGTGAATGATCACCAGGGTTGGTGAGAGGCTTGCTCTCATCCACATTATCTCACGCTCAAGTTTGTACAACCATTGTTGACAGGATTTCCTCTGGTCTCCCTGTTTCCCCTTACTACCAGCACTTCTCTATTCAGTCGTCTTTTAACTGGGATGCAGACGTTGCCCGCAGAACCTGCTGCAAGTTATCACCTCATACTTCCACTTCCTTCTTCTGTCTAAGTTATACATTTAGATCTTTATGTCATTTCTCAGAAATGTCACAGCTCCCATTGCAGTTCAAATTAAGGCATCCTGTTTGAAAGTAAGCGCATGCAAAAAAGCAGAAATGTCTGAGATTACTCATTTGATTACACCCTGCTGACAGAGAGGACGACTCAAACTGGGGATGACACAGGACATTCCAGATGGCTATACAGTACTCTGTGACACTGACTGTCCAAACACGCCTGCTCTGCTGTCCCAGCACCCAAACACAAGCGAGCCCCTTGCTTTGTTGTTGTTGCACAAAGCCCGGCCTTTTGAAGCACTCCAGTCATGCTCCCATGACGCCAGGATAGCTCATTCAGACGGAGACACTGCGGGGTGAGAGAGAGCTCATCTACTGACGAAAGATACACAACAAGGCCACACTCCTGACAACCTCTCTAACCTCCTCAGAGGCCCCCAGGCAGAGACGTCAATGGATTTCTGATTACAACTTTCAGTGAACAGGATGTAAAGTTAAGACATAAATATCCGCCAAATAAAACCCAACTGATTCCATATTCTTCCTTGGATTTAGCAGATAAAAATGTGAGAAAATGCTTTTTCACAAGCTGATATTCCACACAAATATTTTGCACCAGTAACAGTAGATCATGTAGTTCTCCATTCATCATTACACCACATCTGTGTAAACAATCACATTCACTAGTTGTTTAGAAAGTGAATGGTAGATTTCAACTTGCTGCTCTGTACGTATATGGACATCTTACAATCTGTTCTAGTTGCATTCCAGTGACTGTGCTGGTTGGAGGGAAAAAGGCACGTTGCCTGACAGGAATGCTGTGGAGGTGCCATTAGTCAGCCATTACCACAAGGATTCCCAACCGCCAGAACGTCTGATGAGAGCAAATGTGTGTGTCCTCAATGAGTAACCATCATGGAAATGTTTTCTTTGCTGGATGCGCCTTGACTGATTCAGCAGTCTGATGTTTAATTTAGGGTGCAGCCAGGCCTAGTATACAGCTGTTCACCGGTGTTTTTGGGCTGCTGTGACGTCATACAGCAAAGCCAGCCAGATAATAACCCTCAGAGCCTTGGCTAACTGTTTGGTTATTATCTGGCTGGTAGGGCTACAAATAAGCTGTATGTTCTTGTGTGTTTTACATCATGTGAAGCCACTTCACATTAAACATGAGTTGAACTAAGGTGAACAAGTTTATTTTACTTCTACAGAATGGCAGCGATTAGGTGTTTTGTGCATTCCGTCGTGCTTCACTGTTGCCAGGGATACTCGTTGTTTATTGTTTGTTTGTTTATTTGTATTATTATTATTATTATTATTATTATTATTTATTGTTGTTGTTGTTGTTGTTGTTGTTATTCAGTCTTGCCAAAATCCAGTGGTGTTCATGTGGAAAAAAACAACAACCTTGAACTTTAAACTGAATACAACATTGCATGTTCATATTTGTTGTGAACATGTTTTTTTAATGTCACTTTGGCAGCAGCTAAACAGGAAGGAGAAGTGCAACTGCTTGAGAGGTGTGAAATATTCAGATTCGTTTGATTCTTTGGTGTGAGTGGGTGTGAATTCAGTCATCAGAAAACATAAATGTCTGAATTTGTATGAAATCATGGGAACTTAACACCATACCACCCAGTGTGAAGTTACTACATCTGTTTGTCTAAATTTACTCTAGGCATTCACCAATTAAATCTTAGTGTTTGCTTCACGACCATTATCAAATACCATTCATTTCTCTGTTTTTCATGGCTGCTTGTGAAACCCAAACTTCCAAACTGGAGGTCAGGCTAATGGAAGTTGAGGAGCTTGCACCAGGAGTAAGTACCAGGAAAATACCAGGTGTATTGTATTGTATTGTACTGGTATTTTAGCCATGCCACCATAGCTTTGAGTATGGCCATGTCAGTCTGTTGGTTCATTGGTTGGTCTACCATTTTGGTATATCTCAACAACAATCATAGAAATGTGAAGTTTTATGCATTCATGGTCCCCAGAAGATGGATCCTAATGAAACAGGCGATCAACTGACTACTACTACAATGCCATAAAATGTGGTTTAGACCAGATTCAGTTCAGTTTAGTTTCAGTGAGTGGGGTTGCTTATTTCAGTTTCAGTGCCATCATCAAGCCAGTTTGTACTAGACATTATAAAGAAATACCTGCAAAACTAGTTCCCATCTGTAAGAAGCAAACATATACTAACATGGTCATGGTTAACATTACACCTACTTAAGACTGTCCTGTTAATTTTGTCATTTTCAATATGTTAGCATATTGCACATGAAACACTTAGCTTAAGGCACTTTTGTACCAATGTACAACCTTACATAAGTTTGGCTGTAGTCTCTTAGTGTTTAATTTTACTTTCTGTGTTCACAGCTGAAGCATGTAAGAAGTTTCTGGTTGAAAAGTTTGCATACCTTTAAGTATTTGTGCTTTCTCTGCATATTTGTGTTCATGTGGTTTTTAGTTTTACTCATTTCCCCACCCTGATACAGGTTGTGGTTTAAGCACCAAAAGTTGGCTAGTTAGCTAGTCTGATGTCATGACTAAAGAGTTACTGTCCATGTTGAGGCTTTATGGTTGGTAGGGAAGTCACAGAATTACAGACCAGCCACGCATCATTATCGCGTCACAGCAGTTTATTTGCTGTGAGAAAACAGCACAAGATGTGTTGTCGCCAGGGAGATTCCAGAAACCTGAGATGACGTCATCCATCACCTGGTGAGGTGAAATGTTAAACCGGAGGTAAAAAAGAAGTTTCTCATGATGGGACTTGAAAATATGGAAGTTGTTGTTGATACAGTATCTTATAGATAGCATTTAGCATTAGAAGCATAACTGGAACAGATTTCCATGGCCATTTTTGTCATGTACAGCAGGAAGAGGTTTAAATAAGAAGCTCTCATGGTGCATCTTAAACAGCTTTTCTTCTCATAAATTTGTTGGCAAATCAGTTCAATGAGAGGTCGATAAAAACAGATGTCAGACACTGAGGGAAGTGTGCAACCCTTCAGTATTTTCAATCAATGATCTGGATCTATAAAAATTTGAAGATGAGTTGTGTCTCTGTGAGATGGATGTGACCTCTTTCAATTGGCGGTGCGCGATCACACTGAGATATACAGCAAGAAAGAAAGACAGAGAGCGTAAGGGAGCAGAGACAAGAAAATCGGATGAATTGAAAACGGAGTGAGGACTGAACAAAAGACCAGATGGGCTCTCAGAAACTGTTGCTGTCAGGAACATAAAAAGAGGAAGAGGGTGGGGGGTGGGGGGTTTAGGGAAGAAAGGAGACAAGGATAAGCAGCCAGACAGACGGAACGATCACCTTCTTCTTATCCGTTACAAACTGTAGAGGCAGGAAGAGGAGAGAGAAAGAGCAAGAGAGAAAAAGAGAGTCTGTGCGAGGTGGGGCGGGAGGGGAGGTGGGGCAAGTGTGGGAGAGGCAGAAGGGTGTGTGCTCACATGAACCACTCTTCCCCTTTTGCTACTAAGCTCTTTCGGGCAGGGAATAGAAAAGTTGGGGGCAAAGTCTGATTCAGCTCCAGCAGCTCACAGACACTCACAGCAACTCCCTCCACAGTGACAGGTTTCTTCTCTCTCTTCTTTTTATACTGCTCTCTCACTCATTCACATTCTCTCTCTTTCACACACACACACACACACACACAAACCACTCGTCACTCCTGGCAGAGAGAAGACAGGACCACAGGAGAACTGTTACACACCTTTACTCCTAGCTACTTACCCAGCCATCGGCACACGATTTGCCCAGGATGTGGATGCTTCTCTTGGGGGTCACCTTTGGATTACTGGCCTCCTCCAGGTCGCAACAACTTCAAGGTGAGGGGTGTGTGCCTTCACCCGGCTCTTTGTCTGGGGATTTTACCTTATTCTGCCTAAATTGTACCTGGTTGGTTGGCTGGCTGGTTGCCCGGCTGGCAACACTCCTTTGTTGCCACATTTTATAGGGACAGACAGTATTGTGATGTTTCCCCCTCTTGAGCCTTGTTGAGAATTTGAGTGAGCGTTCATATAAAGAGAAGACAGAGAAAGAAAGAGGCTGCACTCTGCTGCTGGTGCTGCTGCTTGTAGAACGGATGAGTGGATGCCGGCAAGAGAGCGTGTGCTACACCAGCACAGACAGGCTTACGTCTGGCAGTCTGAGACTCCTGATAGACACAAAGGAGACTCTTGCTCACTCTCTGTCTCACACACATTTACACGCTGGCAAGTGAAGCTTATTTATCAGAGATTTCGATGATCAGTGCAGCTTTCACAGGCAGTCGATATTTTCAGGTAGAAGCAGAAATGTAGAGGGTTTTTTTTCTTCTTTATCTCTTTTTTTTTCTGCAGCTGGAGTCTGTGCTGCCACGCTTAATGCTTTATTCTATGACACAAAGGATGTTCAGCAATCGTTGTAGCTGTCTCCCTCCTCCATGACTCCCTCTTTTCTCTTTGTCTCTTTCTCACATGTGAGGTTTTGATTGGATTTGTTGCTCGGAGCAATACATCTCTGGAGGTGAAGTTGGTACTGAATCAAACAGGTCTGGGTTCGTCTGGCTTGTTCCCTGTGGAGGTGATGTTGGGGTTGTTCGCAAAGACTCCCTCTGGCACTGCGCCAAAGAACAATCAGCATCATTGGACCAGTATTTAAACAAATACAAGACTACCTAGACAGCCTGTATGTGCACTGTATGTGGAAGAGGGAAGGAAGGGGGGAGGACCCCCCCACACACACATACACACACACCCCTGCATGTGTTTTGCCTCCTCAAGGCTCCTTGTGTGCTTTTTTTGTGTGTGTGCATGTGTGTGTGTTTGTACATACATCTCCATCTTTCAGAGAGAGTAATTGGTGTCAGGCAAGAAGTGTCCTGTGGTTGTTATAGCTCGATGTTGTTGTTGAACCTTAAACCTGTGACTGTGTTTCGCCTGAAGCATATCATTAAAAGCAGGACTCGTGGACTTGTGGAAGACTAGATTTGTGGTGTGTTTTTACGATGATGTCCATTAATAGCAGCAGTATGAGTATGATTCTACAAAAAAAAAATCTGGGGGAAAGAAAAATTCCTAATCATCCAATGTATTATTTTTTCAGTAGTTGAAGTAGTAGTAGTAGTAGAATTAGTTTCATCATCATGGGACTTTAAAGTCTGTTATATGCAAGACCTTCTAAATGTGATAATTTGTTATTTTCTCTCTCTCTCTCTCTCTCTCTCTCTCTCTCTCTCTCTCTCTCTCTCTCTCTCTCTCTCTCTCTCTCTCTATCTCTAACAGCAAGTAAGTCATTATCTGATGATCAAAACCAAAAAATATGCAGAGCTATCGTGGCGTCTAAACCTCTCAGTAAACTTTATCTGATCTGTAAATTTAGTGCTCTGGTATCTTTTGAGTTTCCTCTGAGTGCAGACTGTCCACAAACTGACCATAATTCTGCGTGCTACTTCTTCTATGCAGAGGATTAGTAATGCAAGCACTCAGGCCATCCTGACCGCTGGACTTCCTGTTAATATTTGCCTCCTTGGCATATGACCCCGCCTGCATGCACCCGTGTTATATTTCAAGGTGAGGGGTGGTCAGAGGCCCTGTGGACTGGTCCCTGACAAAGAGGGCTTGTGCCCGTACAGACTCTGAGTACCATCTCCTGCCACCTGAGACTCTCAGACACGTGTTCTCTACCAATGTACCCTCCTCTACAAATCAACCACCCTGAAACCAAATGGCCCTGTGTCAATATCTTGTATAACGTCTCTCCTCTTTTAATTTTCTCTTCTTTACCCAGTGCCTTTGACAATGATTGAATGGGTCTTAAATGGTGTAGGAATCCTGATATTCCAGGTTTCATCATCTCTTTGTGTGCTCTTAAAGCTTCTAATTACTTTTTTAAACCTTTTTGTGAGTTCCAGGCTCCTTACCCAAACCCTCCCCTGTCTGCTTTCCCTTCTCATGTACACTAAAGTCTTTGTGTCCTTGGGAAAACTGCTCAGAAAGAGCTCTGTAATGTACACACATCCTCCTGCATGAAGCAGTGATTTCCTAACTCACTGCATCAACAGGCATAACAGCAGATTACACTGGAGGATATGTGCACGTTGGGACAAAAAGGAAGAAGTTCCTTAGAAGCAGGTGGAAACAGTCCACATTTCTGTTTGTGTATAGACGAAACAAACAAGATATGTGTTAAGAGTTAGCCTCAGATATGCTGTTTACTGCTAGAGAAGATGTTTCCAGTCTGAGTGCTAAGATAGGCTATCTGCTTCCAAGTTCTCAGAAAGTGTTTTCACCCCACAAAAAAGCATGCATTAAAATAACAACATGGGAGACAGATATTTCATAAATGGATAAAATATGTCCAACCAAAACTATCACTGTTTGACAGTGCAGACAAAAACAAAGCTGGTAAAAGACTTCTGCTGTGCCAGGAATATTTTAAAATGTGTCATTGCCACCGAGGGGTCCTTTCTATTCCAATCTGATTGTTTGAAAAAACTGTTGGAGGTCAAGTGTCTTATCACAGATCATCTGTTTGGATTTAATGAAACCTTCTTTTTAATTTAGAGGAGAGCTTTACGGCTGACGTTTATTAAAAGGCGAAAGAAAAAAAAGTGCCTCAGCCTTTTGGGTTTGAAAAAAAAGCCTGGCTGCTTTCAAAAGTAATGGGTGGAGGTGTATGTAGACAGGAGGTGTGAAAAGAAACAGCACAGTAAAGCGAAAAACAGATAGTGAGAGTCCTTCTTGTGACCTTCAGGTAATGCTGTGTGTGTGTGTGTGTGTGTGTGTGTTGGTGTTTGTGCGCACAAATATATTTGCACCGGATCTCATGTTTCACCTGTCCCACTGGCCCGGTGGACCTGTGACCAGTGGAGGGAAAGACGTGTCTGCTGACAAGGCAACTTCACTCACAACACTCAAGTGTGATAATGCAGGACACTGGAGCATTGTGGGGGTGATGGTAAAAAGGCATCTCTCCAAACCAGCTGATGAACTGTGTCTAAAAGGATGTCATAGTGGCACGTATACAGTAGATTCTCTGTTTAAGCATGGGATCCCTGCACACGTGATCTTATGAGAATGTTTCAGTGAGAACATTTCCGTGTCAAGAGGAAAGAGAAAAATGCACATAGGCGGTTCAAAAATAAGCCAATGTTTTGTGTTTAATTAATCTTGACATCAAGATACTGAGCATACTGGCTGAGCACCATGCTGTGTCATGACTATACAAAGGTTATGACTTTAAGAAATACTGTTTGTGTGCATCTGTGATCTGCCTGTGTGTTTGCGCACCTGCATGCAGGGGGTAATTTGTACTTTATTGCTGGCATAGAAAAGACAAACAGAGTGTAATGAGAGAAAACAAGAGAGAAGGAGACAGTGGGGGTGGAGGGTGGGGGGTGAAGTGGTAGCGGAGAGTCGGGCTTGTCTATTACTTCTAGAGCAGCTGGAGGTTTTGGCAAGACGCTGCGTTAAAGCTCCCTTTCTCTCAGATTCTGTACACCCAGACTTTGCAGTCTCCTTGGTTTCAACTCTATTAGGTGACAATGGGGCCTTTGGGAGAGTCAGTGCCTTGGCATAGCAGGCTTCTCGACTGTATAAAGATACCCATGACTATTCCCTCTGCATACTAATGATTAATGCCTCCGATTCATGTCAGTGCTCCTTTTCAGCTCACTGATGGTAAGCTGTGCTCCCTTTGATCTCTCTGGGCAGGTTTGCAAGGCCAGGGCCCTTTACTTTCAGGGACACTGTGCCATGTGGCGTCATGTGTTGAGTTTTTTTTAAGGTGTGTGTGTGTGTGTGTGTGTGTGTGTGTGTGTGTGTGTGTGAAAGAGAGAGAGAAAGTGGGTAGCAAGGAACATAAACTGCCTTGCAAAACAAGCGTTGGCACTAACTCTTGTTGCCCAACTGCCACTAACACCAAAGAGCTCAGCTTCATGCTGCTGCTCTGTTTACTCATAACCGCCAGTGGAAAAATGGTGGGACATATTTAGCATATCTAGTCACTTAGAAGTCAGCTGTCTCCACAGAAGAGCGATGGTCAGAAAATAAATGGCAATTTTGCACATTTCATGAATTGTTTACTTAAAGTTGAGGAATGTCTAGCATCTTAAGCTGGGTTATAAATATCTAGTAGCTGGGATAAAAGCAACATGCAGGACTTTTCATTCAGGCGAAGCATCTTGTGTTGTCCCAATATATTAGCATTTATTTTCTTTCTTATATTTACATGCCTTAATGCAAGATGCAGCATCTTGTGATTACAATGTGACCATATATTGTACAATATAGTGCAATCTAATACCAAGAACATCACAAAACTACTGCAATAATGACCATAAAGTTGATCTCTTTTCTTTTTTCCGTTTTTCACCTCTGGTGTTTCATAACTTGTGTATCCGTCGCCATGGTAGCACATTTAAACAAGCCCCAAACAGATATGGGTTTCCTCTTTACATGCATATGCACAGAATGATGTATCTTCATGTGCCATCTGCATTTGCGGTAAAGGATCCTGCTTTTGCTTTCTGTTGTGCAAAGTGAGTTTTGTGTCCAGCTGTCACCGTCAAAAAAAAAACCATGTGAAACCCCATCCCCCCAAAGGTAACTATCTATCATGCTTCAACAGAGACCAAATGAGTTTCCTGATCACATTTACAGGGTGCACAAAGTTTTTTGTTTTAAAGATATTTTTATGGCCTTTTCAAGCTTTTATTGGATAGAGACAGCTGAAGAGTGACAGGAATGTGGGCACAGAGAGATGGGGAATGGCATGCAGCAAACTTCGAACCCCGGCCGCTGCGGCAAGGACTGAGCCTTTGTACATGGGGCGGATGCTCTACCAACTGAGCTAACCGACACCCCAGGGTACACAAAGTTGATAACAAATTTTATCTTATTTCACACATGCCACAGAATAGCTTTAAATATTTCAATATAACATTAAAAATTTTTCTATGTGCTAGATGGGACCATGCAAAGGTTATGGTGTGGGCTGTGTGTCCCTAGTTATATTGCAAAGTTCTTCCCAGGTCATGTTTCTCACTTTCATTCTCAATGCAAATGATCACCTGCTCATATCAGGAAAGCCTCCTCCACCCCTGAAATCTATTTCTTGCTACTTACAACCATTACATTCAGGCTATTTAAATTTTGGAGTGATCACTATGAGTACACATACACATGCTGCCTATTCATCTTCTCGTTTGTGAGGCCTAGTTTGCATTTTTGTTTTCATCTCAATGGGTTAAAGCCTTTTTCCGGAAGTTTCTCCTTTAGTCAAGCAAACTTAAGCAAATAGGCTGAGAATCACACACGGGACACAACGTGCACCAGTGGCCAGATTTTACTGAACAAACTTTCACTGATGTGAAGTGATTGATTTTACTTTTACAAGGAGTCGGTTTTGACGATTACCATCTAAAGCCCATCTATTCTTGGGATCTTCTGGAAGTCTTGAGTTAATGTTGACTATTAAATGCTTTTCTGAATGCTAATTACAGTGAGAGTTTGGGTACCATCTTCTAGTATGACACACTTAAAAAGCGAGAATGAGAGCTAAACTTCCATTGTTCTGAGAAAGAAGTGTGGTGGAAATTGTTTCTTTTTTATGATTGAGTATTTATTTGCTGGGCATCTCATTTGTGTGTGTGTGTGTGTGTGTGTGTGTGTGTGTACCTTTGTCTGATCATATGTAGTGTTATGTATAGACTTGTTTGCACACTTTGTTTAGAACAAAAGGACTCTTAGTGAGGCCTGGGGGCTAAACACTGTAGATGAATGTGCTGCCTGTCTCATGATGCTTCTGTGCGTCTCTCCCAGACAACTCATCTTAACAAAGCTGTCAACTCATGACTCATACTTGAGTCATGCTGACGCAAAACATAACGCACATGTGCAAATGGCTTTATGGATGTGTACCATCTCACACAAAATTATAAAAATAATTACTGAATCAACTTCTGAATGTAAAGTATGGTCGCTGAAGTGAGTGGATATCTGTGTTTCTTGCCACAGAAATGCCAACAAAACACTGTGGATCCCAAAAATATCAGAAAGAAAATATCAATGAGCAGCGAAGAGCTGCTCTTTCTAAACTATTGAATGAATCTTCAGCTGGTGTGTTATTTCTCTCATACTGATTCCCCTGTGCCTCAAATATAAATCAAAATTGAATAATAAATTCACATTATGTAAGTCACAGCATCTGGACCCTTATTGTAGTTTACTATTTCAAAAGAAACACTGGTCTTAAAGCCATGCTCTGTCTCACTGTACTGATCTGCTTGCTGTGAATATGGTTTTATGTTTCATAAATGACATGTTGATATTACATGTATTTAAACCAATGTCATTCAGTTCCTAACAATATCAGTTAACAGTAACAATTCCTCATCTCATCCAAAAATATTGTATTCCCTCCATAGCCACTGTCCTCTAAAATCCAATTTTCACTTCAGCACTGCATTGTAGTCTCCTGGTACTGGCTAGAAATAAAAACATTCCAAGTGCTACTGTAAAAATACATAAGCAGTGACAGAGCCTGTAACCTGCAGGCTACTCCCGCCCACATATACTGTATCTAAATGGTGATGAATCCTGTAAGTCACTTGAACCTGTATTTTTTCCCCCTTCTCTTTCCCTGCAGTGAGTTCTCGCAGTTGCAGCTTTGCCGGGGTTTTCCTGGTTGAGGGAGCACACCGTCACTCCCTGAGTTTTGACATGGCTCAAAGGGTGTGTGAGCAGCTGGAGAGCACCTTGGCAAGCCATGAACAAGTTGAGGAGGCCTATAATAAAACAATGCAAACATGCAGGTGAAACTACAAGCCTTTGTTTAATAATCATTTGTATTAATTGTTGTAAATAAGATTTTTTTGTGTTTATCAAAGACTCTTTAAAAAAAAACATTTTAATGCTTGTTAAATAAAATGCACATGGATTCCCAAAGATCTCAAGATCTTGCCAATAAATTTTAGGCCCTCTCATGTGTTTCAACCTAACTTTTAGACATTTTTCAGTTCTTAAATGTCACAGGAAATGCTCTTACTCACAGACAGAAATCCCCAAAATCCCACAATTGAACTTCAACTTTTAATGCACTTGATCAACATCATTCCAAAACCAGAAAACCAGAAAAGAGGAAGAAAGTCTTCCAGTTGTACAACACAGACATTGTCATGCGATAGAAGACATCTGTTGCGTTTGTCTCTCTGAACAGTATGATGTAATGTGTTTAGATCTGGTTACTTGGAGACAGACCACTTTCTGTATCAACAAATATCTCTAAATATTCTTCAAATTGTGTCAAAATATGTCTTCTAATAATAATATTGTTGTGTCCATTCAGGAACGGCTGGATCAGCAATAAGACCACTGCCATCCTCAGACACAGGCAACATGAAAACTGTTCAAAGAACATGACTGGGTTAATCATTCATTCAAATGTAAAAGTTGAGGAGCACTTTGATGCGTACTGCTATGATCAAGAAGGTGATTATATCTACAGAAAAAAGAGAGTTACACTTTATCAGTGAAGTTAATAATCAAAGTGTCAGTTTGCTTCTACATTTTGGTAACATCTACTTTCTATGTCACCCATGTGCTAGATGGGCCTGGAAAGAACTGTACCAAAGCCTTTTCACTGCCTGGAGCTTCACCCTCACCAGGTTAGTACAATATGCCCATTCTCCCTCAAAATATTGTTGTGCACATGTGTAACCATATATCTAAAGTTTAAACACTAATATGTAGTAAACTGAAACCAAAGTTCAAAGATCCATGTAATAAAATCACTGTTAAACATTAAAACTTTAAAAACATCAGCATTTCCAAGTTATGGATCTCAGTATTGACATTTGGCATCTGTGATGAAAACAAATCAATAAATACATTTAGAAATTCAAGCTTGTATTGCAGAATCCATGAACCCTCTGCATAATTCAATCAACAAGTGTAAGCAAAGAAAACAAATTGAAATGTCTGAGACAACATCTCGGTCTAGTTATCAAAGGATGTCAGCACCAACTTCCCCTAAACTTCTCACTGTGTTGGGACCTGAGGTGGGGTAAACAGTTAAACCAAATACAGCTGATGATTTAATGGGACAAAACTGTGATATGATATCGAGATAGATATTGTGATATTGCTAGGTAACGTTGTTACAAAACACATCAAAAGTTACATGTGACTGTAACCATTCAATCCTCTCTATCAACCCCCAACAGCAGAACAAGGTAAGACAGAGACCCCTGCAGATGCAACAAGTGAGACCATCATCACCCCTGGGGAAGGTGTAATACTGACCCCATCTGCCACAATAATGACCACAGAAGTGAGTCCAGGAAAGCCAGACACTTACACTGTGGATGAAAAAGAAAACATTGGAGAGAGTGAGACTAGCACTGTCACTTTCACTCCCGGGGAGTTCGACCAGACCACTGGTTCAGGGATGCTGCCAAATGAGGAGGAAGAAATACCTCGAAGGACTCCTGTTGGAGAGCCAGAGGAACCACAGGCCACCACTGAAAATGAGCAACAGAGCAAGACAACAGAAGAGGAAGGCAGAACAGAGTGTAAGAAAATCTTATCCAATGTCAATCAACACAGAAATGCAGAAATAAAGTTGTGTGTAAGATCACACCTCCCTAAAGTACCATGTAAAGGACCATATAATGCCTTGCAAAAGACGGCACTGATGATAATAATGTTTTTGTAGTAACTGGATGCAACAGGTTTAGAGAGGACTGAAGTAACTTTAAGTGCACATGACGCCCCCTTGTGTTGGGTTGAGCTGTGGAGTTGCTTTTTTTTTTATAAACAGTGATTCTGTCTCCCAAACCTAAAAGAAAATCCACAAAATGGTGTATTGAAAGCATTGAAACATATAAAAAGCACATTTTGTTGTACTGGTAAATTAAAAAAAAAAAAAGCAACTGTCTTATTATTTATCTTGCAGTATCTGGTACCACAAAGCCTGCAGCCTCACAAAGAGATGAACATGTATAAATGATTGCATTTAAAGTGAAAGACATCCTTGTTATATTTTAAATATGCCTTATTTTGCAAGAATTGTTACTTCTGAGTTTGATGTGTCAGTGGATTACCTGTATCCAAAATGATTAAAAAGTTTACCTTTTGTTTTATTGGCATGCAGCTTCACCAACACCAGTACAAAAACAACCTAAGAGCGAAGATTCATCTGAGCATAATGGACAGACAAGCAATTCAACGAGTGAGCACCCATGTTACTTCACATAACACCCTAACACCCAGACTGATTGCATTCAAATGCTGGGAGAAGTGCATTCCTATTTGGATGCACTCTTTACTGACAGTGATTTTTATTTCTGACTGACTCAGCTCTAATATTGACGACTCTTGTTATTTCTCCCTCCAGACTGGCTGGTAATCATTTTAGTGATTGTGGCAGTTGCTGTTATTCTCCTCGTGTGTGTAGCTGTTGCCAAAAGAAACAGGTATGACATGTTTTAGACATAAACATTATCCCTTGTTTCTCTCTGTGCACAGTTGTCAAAAGACTGTGTTCTCACACATGACAAAAAATAAATGATAAATAAATGTATATGTGCTTGCTCTTGCAGCTGGTGCGGCAAACATCAGACCCTGATGATCACACCCAAAGATGGTGAGGGGAACGGGGCAGCAGCATCCAGTTCTCACGCCCAGGAGAGAGAGCAAGAAATGGTGACCCTCATGAATAAGGAGAAGATCCAGGAGAATGGCAACACAGAGGAGTTCACCGTCATCACGCTAGAGGAGTCGCCAGATAAATAACAGCTGGCGTGAGAGAGGAGTGTAGAGGCAGACAGGAAAGAGTAGGAGAGGATAGGAGGGATAGAGTGGTTGGGAGTTTGGACAGGTAGGTCTGTGAGTGGGATGGGGCTTCGAACAATGGGAGGTAAAAACTGCATTGGTGGCCAGCACTGAATGGACACTGAGTAAATGTTATGTGTGTGTTATCTGGAAAGACTGTCTTACTGAGGTACCAAGTCTCTCAGTGGGACCAGGTCTTTCAACGTGTACAGCATTTTGTTTGTGTGATATACCAGGTTAGTTAGGACTGAATACAAGGTGGTGATATCATGCATTGGTGCATAGCAGGGTGTGAATGTGTTTTGAGTCAGTTCTGTGTTTGTATGCTGGATGCTTTGTTAATGATGGGCTGGATGGACATGGGCTTTAAAGGGAGGGGGTGATTAGGGTCTAATTTGTGAAGATGACAAATTAGTGTAATTTTTTTTTGTTCTTTTTTTATAGAATTGGTGGATTTTAAATTGTAGGGTCTTTCAGTCTAAATGGGAAATAATGTGAGTCCAATGAGGACTGGGTTATTTTATTAGTAACACTGCTGATAGAAAAATATCATTTTGATCAAATCAACCCATGTTTTCAATGTCATTTCTTTGTTTTGTTCGCCTATTGTTGTAACCTTGTGTATATTTCAGACATTGCCTGTGGACTAGAGTTTGGTTTTTTTCCATTTTCAAGAAAACTGGGGATGTCACTACCTTTATTTATGCAGCCTTGATTCCTTTTTTTCTTGGTCTTTGTATATAAAGTATATATGTTTTGGAAATGCCTTAGCAATAGCTGCCAGTGCTTTTTGTTGTTTGGTAGAACAGGGCTTTGTATCCCTTTGGAATAAAGGAATGTGTCTGAGAGTTATTTAATTAGAAACAGTATGTCCAAGATCAATAATTGTGAATGAATTTTGCAATAGTCAAAGTGGAGTGGATATAGTATGAATCAAATTGGTGTATAAAACTGCGCAATTGATGCAACATTGAAGTCAGTTAATATGGTATGCATTTATATTAAGTTGTGAATAGTCCCTGATGTTATCCTGAGGATAAGTAGAATGATGAAGATAATGTATACATACTATATACACAGTGTGTACATTGATTAAGGAAAACAAAAGCAAAAGAAAGAATTGGACAAAGCAGATTAACCATTTTTTAAATGCAGGCTTTAAGCTCAGTCGAGGCAGTGAATGACAGCGGCCTGGCTTTAGATGCTAAACTACATGGCACATATGATAATGGGGGGCCCATGTGCTGTAAACACATAGCAATGTAACGGTTTTGCAGGCTGTGACAACGTTATGTGCTCCTGAGGGGGAGGGGTGTAATGAATGAAGCTTGTGTGCTTCGCCTATAGGCCTCAATGTGCCGGTCAATCTGTACATGCACACATGTAAGCAAAATGCTGCTTTTTTTTTCTACTGACCTTCTCATTGTTGAAATATAATGTCATACATTGTGTCATATCAAGATTATTCCCTGTGCGACGGCAAATTTCTCCCGGTTTTCAGCGTAACGCTGAATTATATACAGCGTTTGCAAACTGATTTTTCATTTCTGACGTTCTGTTTTTTTCTGCTTTTGCTCTGATATGATTCATTTCAAGGAGAAGTAGCAAAATGTGCTTGTGTAGGCAGTTTTTATGACAAATTAACCAAATACATCACTGAAAAGATTTGTAAAGTCATGAACAAAATAAATGTGTATAGAACGAGATGTGCAGGAATGTGGTGTTCACTTCACTCGCTGATTACTCTGTATGTGTGAAGACAAAAGAAAGAGAGTGAATGGCATGACAGAGAATGCAAGTGGTTACATTGCCCCCACATAAGGTTTCCATGGCACCGGGGTCATGATGTGAGAATATGTTAACACAGGAAACGAAGACTGAGATAAAGACAGCCATTTTGATGCCATCTTTCCCATACAGCACAACTCCTTTTGATTTAGCATGCGTTATTATGCTCGTAGTGTGCTCGTTAAATACTGTTCAAAAGCTCCTCAGACATACTACTGCCATCATAAATGACATGTAATAAATTATTTCAATCTCGAGAAGAACATGCATGCTTACTCTTTGCAGCTAAATTTCATTTCATTTAAATATTATGTTAAAACATATGTAAACACATTTTTGCTCACTCCCGTTTTTGCCATTTTTATCTGTTTGATATTCAATTTCACTTTTTTCATCATGGTAATGATAGAGTATCATGCTAACTCTTGCTTATGTTCACCTTGACCCCACCTCTGCAATGCAGCCCAATGATCTCTTAGTTGCTGTTGGACACATCAGACAGTTCATACATGACACAAGCCTGGATTCAGCAAAGCTTTCTCTTTCTTTTTCCTGTGCATCATCTTTTAAACGGCTAATGATTACTCATTTCCTGGAGATATGACAATGCAGGCTGAAGATGTTTAAAAATAGCCAATAAACAGTTCTTTGTCCACAGATTTAGACACTAATTTAGTAATCAAAGTGATCGTAGATAACATTATGTTCCAATATGCATCTTTGAATGCGTTGCAATTAGGAATGTTTTTAGAATTCCCCAGTAAAAATGAGACTGTCTAGACTGTCTGGGAGCATAATTACACTTATTGAATGACAGAGATTAAAAATGAATTTCTGTGTGTGTGACAAGATGTTAAAATAAATGAATGCAGTCAAAAAACCAAAAGAGCAGTCAATATTTAGTTATGAATCAACATTTATTAGTTATATTTGTATATGTACACCAAAGGTACAACACTTATTGATATGTAGAAACAGATTTTTTTATGTATACCATAGACCGAGGAAAGAATTCATGTATTTTTTTGTCTTTTTTTCTTGATATTGTATCTCCCCCACACATACACTCTGCCTTTACATCAAAATTACAACAGCTTTACAAAGAGGGAAGGCCTAGAAAAGTAAGATCAGGAAAGCAAGTTGTAGGCAGGAGTGAGACAGGTTATCAGCTCTGTTTAGGAGAGTTTCAAAAAGACACATTTCAGTAGAAAAGGACAAGCTTGAAGATATACTGGCTCTTTGTTCAGATACTTTGTCAGTCAACTTCCATTTAACCATTTAGCTTAGCAAGTTCCAAGTGTTTGTGCGTGCATAAAGTTTCTGTATAGAAAGCAAAAAAGGCAAGTGGAGTAAAGGCAGTTTACCGAGTGGGAGTTGTATAAACCTCCATAGTGTTGGTTGCAGGTCAGAGGTCAAATACAATGAAGATGTGGCATGTAGAGAGGGTAACACAGAACCTAAAAGATCTAGATGTTCATGTCTTGCAGCTTTAAATGCACATGCAGCAGGTAAACAAAGATACCTAAGACTAAAGCCAGTTTTCTCCATGAAAAAACAAAATGGTTCAGATGTGTCACCTGAGGAATGTTGCTCTATACTGAAAGTTTGTTCTTTCACTCAAATCAACTACTAGGCTGTGTTTGATTCCTCGCTCTATCCTACATACAGGGCAAATTTGACCATTTCCTTTATTAGTCTCTCTTTGCTTTAACCTTAATCACTGTAATTTCCACCAAAATAACTCGTGTTGGCCCACCTTGTCAAACCTGAAACTTTCTCTCTCTCTCTCTCTTTCTTACTCTCTTTCTTTCTTGTCTTCATGCAAACCACGTTTGCTTGAGGATCACTGTAATTTCTGGAAAATTCTGCATTGCCACTGAACAGAACAATTATATATTTATTTATGTACAATGAAAGTGAATGCACACTTCTTATCTTCATCTTCATCTTCATGGAACAAACATTCAGAACGCTTACATTAGATTAAAAAAAAAAAAAAAAGATATTTATATATTGGTGTGTGACAGGTAAGTAAAACAACTAATTAACAGCTATTAGAGAATAAAAAAACAAGCAATTTATTACACGATTTCCTCTCTATACATTTTGTCTAATCTAGTTTTACTCAGGACAGATGATATATTTTTCTTCTAGAGGATTACATTAAAAATGTCACAGCAATGAAACTATATTCCTACATACCATTTCAACGCCCCCCAAAAGAAAACAAAAGGAACAAAACATGTTACCTACAATATATACACAAAGTGCAAGGAGGCACTTCAAAATATCATGCTTTTAAGATAGTGGTGCAAAAAAATAATTATCATTTTATTTTTATTCATGCTTCTAAAACCGTGAGTTTGAACATAATAGTGGTCCAACACTCAATCCCCACTGATGACACTATGGTCTGCATTGTCTCCTTACTGGAGAGATTTTTTTCATTTTTTTTATTTTTCCTGAAGATCACAAGGTCAAAAGGTCAGACTCAAGGGGGCCTGTTAGGGTGTCAGTGCTGTGCTCTGCAGCTCGCTGATTACAATTATAAATGTAGTGACCTTCGAGGTTTAAGAGTGTTTGTATGTGTGTTTGTATCTGTGCATTTGAAACAGAAAAAAAAAGAAAAGAAAAGAAACGGTGAACGTGTGTGTGTGTGTGTGTGTGTGTGTGTGTGTGTGTGTGTGAGTGTGCATGCTTGCATTTGTGTGTGTGGTGTACATCAGTCTGTGCAGTGTGTACAGCAGAACAGCAAGCGTGCTCCATGTTGTATCAAAGCACACTTTTGTTAGCCGAGCATTAAAGTAAAAGCAAAGTGAAAGACGTCTTCTGAGAGTGTGTTTCAGGAACTAAAAGGACAGAGTGCTGTGCTAAGTGGTTTGTTAGGTTTCCTAGTGTTACTTTAATTGGCATTTGTTTGAAGTGAACATCTCCAAGGCAAGGTTGTCATTAAGCACAAATGTAAAAGAAACAAGACAAGAGAAGGACACAGTACTGATAAAGAAATCCACAGTCACATCACAGAAGTCTCACCTCTCACTCATAAAAGCTAAAAAATAAAAAGATTAACAGCCAGTAGTCTGAGCTTTGTTTATGTGAATGCAGATATTTTTAAGCCATTTGGTTCTATGAGAGGAATTATTACCTGATAGTTGGCAACATTCTGACATAATGCTTGTTAAGTGTCCATTGTTCAGTTTTGAGTACATCTTTGCACCAATATGGACACACAGCTGCAGCATCTAGGGTTTGTAGAAACAGTCTTGAGCTCTGGTGGCTAAAGTATATTGTTGTTTATATTTGTTTTTTTAGGTCTGGCTAAACAAGAAGCTGGCAAGCAAAAGTGTTATGTCAATGATCCATCTCTGTTTGTGCAAGCCAAGAATCCATCTGAAGCGGTGCGCTATTTCATCCTTTGTTTCCTCTTTTTTTTTTTTTTTTTTTTTTTACATTTTTCTGGTGGTTCACCTTGTGTACTACTCTGTCAGTGTTCAGTACTAACCACGTCTGCTTTCAGATATACAGGTTGAAGATAATTCAACCACTGGAATGTTATTTGAAATACATATTTGTGTGCTTCCTGCAATCATAGAAAATTACCGTCTTTCAACAAAAACCTTTGCAGTAAACTGTCACCGATTTCTGAAAAAAAGCTTTCAAAAGTTGTGCTGTTAAGAGGCCATTTCCTTGAAGCTCTAGTGAGCGAGTAAACATTTTAGGATTACAACACTTTTCTCCCTGTAAAAGAGTAAAAATACGAGCCTGAGTAAATTTTGTTGTTTCCTTATTGTGTCTTTTTTTTTTTTTTAATTTGGAATACGATAAATGTGGACATGGAACAGTATGTGCATGACTTTGATTATGCCACTGACTGAAAATGATCCTTATTGACATTTTGGCTTTATTTGTGCTCTATCACTCTTTTTGTGCTCTATATAATCTCTTTTTTTGTGCTACAATTTATTCAGATATGTCAATTATTAATTAGAATCATTTTGACGCTATTTTAATTTTAATTTCATTGGCATCACAATATAGATATTTTTGGAAGGGGATATACTGAATGAAATTTCATATTTAGGGCAGTGTTTTTCTTTTAAGTTTTGAGGCTTTTTTAAATGGACATCATTGTAAGAAAAATGTGTGCGAGTGACGTCATGGAGGCAGTTCAAAGGCCCCTGTGAGTTGATTGATTTCCTGCCTGTTTGGTCCCTATAATTGACTTGGTCATGTTCTTACCCTCAGCTTTCTCTCTCTCTATCACACACACAGATACACACAAACAAGTTTTATACAGGTGACACTTTAAAAAAAAAGCCACCTTTTTTTTTAACAGTAGACAAAAAAAAAAAAAAAAAAGGAAAACAAAAAGGAGGAATAAAAATGGGCTCCATGGTATGATTTGTGCTTTATAATCACACGGTGACTGTGCTTGTAGGTTTTCCTGTTCACTGTTGTTCTCCCTGCCTTCTACCCATTCATCAGTTTACTGGACCTCAGGGACAGTGGGTAATATTGGGTAGTCAGATGCACCTTAGTGGCTCTGACAGTTCAAGAATCATTCTTAGAATAGAGACTGAGCTGAGGAGGAAAAACAGTGGCCTCATGCACACATTGTGATGGTACTGACAGGGATGTAAAGCGAGGAAGTTCAGTACAAACATTACACTGGTTGTCATGATTAATGATCTAACTCCCACTCATCTTCTGGCATTAGAATAATGTATCACCTGTATTTATATATGTATGAAACCTCGAAGATGATCTCAGTGCATTCCTTACTATACAGCCACTTCTCCTCTCATCTTATAAATGTAAGATGTATTGCTAGGAATAGCTTATCTAACTTTTTTCTCTTCCTTCCCTCCCCAAGCCTTGAAGTATGTTGTGCAAGTATCTGCTATATAGGACATATTTGTGCTCTAACAGGTAAAGGTATACCTCTGTTATCATTTCACGGTTAAGTGAATTAGTATTATATATCAGTCAGATAGACAGTTACAAAAACTTTTAAAGGGACTAATAAAAAAAAAGAAAAGAAAACTAACTACATAAAAAAAAAACAATTAGTAGTTCTGTTCGTGTGACTTTTTTTTGTCATTCAATCTTTTTTTATCACCAGATAGGAAAGCTTGTGGAGCCTGGAGCCCAGGAGCAGGGGATCTCTGTGCTGCCATTATTCATGTTTCCATGGTTCCTCCTCAACAAGCGTGCACTCCGCAGCAGAGCCGTTAGTGGCTGAGGTTACCTGTAAGCAGTTAGCAGGGAAATCTAAACAGTGGATCCAAGGCACAGTCAAAAACACAGTTCAAACAGCTTATAATAACACAGCATTATCGATTCAGTGCTCCCACATATGACATGATATTATTTACTTAGTTACTTAGTTTTAGTTTCATTCAGCAATGTGATTGGTCAATCATTACAAAGCGTATAAAGCATGGCTGGCCGTGATTTATTGCTTGCATGCCATCAAAAAAGAAATTTTATCAATAGCCTATCTACTTGCTATGTCCTGGTTATATGTCGAGGTAAACTTTTTAGGTAATACACATGACTGTAAACATTTTACAACTTTAAAACCAGAATACCATATCAGACATTATTTGATGTATTTCTGGGTGATGTAGCGATGGTAACTTTGGCAATTAAAACACAGCCTCTTAGGTATCATAGCTATTTTGTAACATGCAAAATATGGAGGAATCCTGAACGACCACTGATGATCATGCTTATGGCAGTCCTAGTAGGTTTCTCTTACTGACCTGAGAACAGACCATAAATGTATGAAAAACACTCAGCAGGCAGTAAAAAAATACACATGAATAAATTATGAATAAAACAGACAGATCATTATCGAAAGCAAGGTACAAACACTACAGAATGAATGCATTTTATGTTATAGTTATTTTGCAAGCACTCTACAGCAGTTTGCATCTTTGAAAAAGGGTTAGAAATGTGAGTCACACTATTTACAGACAAAACAGACCAGAAAACAAAACAAAACAAAAAAAAATAGTCATGGTGGATACTGGAAATAGCAAGCCTTTGTGCCACATTTATATGTAAATGTCAGTTAATAAATAGAGACCCAGAAAGGAGGATGTAACTTTTTACTATGGACAGATTACTTTTGTGACAGGTTGCCAGTGTTGCTAGGCAACACCTTTCATCCTTTAATAAATGAATAGGCTCATCAGTAGACCTTTTCCGCTGGGGTGTGTGTGTGTGTGTGTGTGTGTGTGTGTGTGTGTCAGGGAATAAGCTCTCTGAACTCTCATATATTATTCTAAAAGCCTGAAATACATTTAAAGACTAGATTCAAAGTGCATGTTTTACATGACAGGAGCTACTTCACAGCTTTCAACACGGTTCTCACAGTGTGCAGAAATAGCTGGTGTCAAAATGCAAAAACCGTGTCTGGGAATGACTCAGTGCTAGCGTGGTAGATGTGTATGTGTAGGAAATATATGAACTGTTAATTAACTGTAACACTTTCCATCTTTGCATTTTAAATGATGCTTTGGAAATAAACCTGTTAAACAACTGAAGTAATTTACATTTTATGATAAAGCTAAATGCTAACCAAAATGAATGAAATGAAAAGGGGAAACCGTATTCAATCTAGACCCCTTATGGGAAAATGGATGTAGTGTGAACTTTAGATAGATACGAGGGCTAATAAACAATTCCTTCCAGGGTCATAATGAGGATTATGTAGCTCTGCCTTTTGATTTAGAGCCAATTCCCAACAGGTTACAATCAAATTAGGCTGACTATACAGCTGATTTATCCCTCTTTGGCATGCACTGAACTTTAATAATTTTTCAGTTGGTTTAATTTTGGAAACCTTCAGGCGAGAGTGCTTTACATTTTTGGACATTCATTCAACACAAAAGCTGCTATTCCAGAAGAATGAAATAAATACATACACATGCATCTGTTGTTCTCTTCCTATACTTCTGTCATAAAATATCAGTGGGTGAATTGACATTAATATGTACAAAGATGCAATGAATAAAACAAACAGAGTCAAGCAAAGGTGCAGGGTGAGCATGCAACAACAAAGAGGGTTAAATACAAGTCTCTATGTCCGTAAGCGTTAATTGTACCTTGCATTCATCTACTACGACAGAATTGTTAGCAGAAGTGGTAGCAGTTGTGCTCGCGGTAGCGGTTAAGACGCACTGGTTGGAATTGTTTTCGTGGTGGTTCTTCATGTCATCGTAATAAGACTGGGTCTTCGTCATCATTTCAATGTCGTCTGATTTAGCCGCGTGCGCGTCCAGCTCATCAAGCTCTGCCTTGGACATGTGGTACACGATGCCTGCACCGTAGGAATCACCCACCACGTTCACCGAGGTCCTGAATCGATCGCTGAGAAGAGACACCAGAAAGAAAAAGATTCCTTTTATAACTTCTTTATTAATATGCTTCAATGTTTCATTAAATGAGGAAAATATGATGAGAATCACTGTGCAACCACAATATGCATCATTCATATTTTTTTCATATAAAACTCACAGCAGCCAGTCAACAGCAACCAGCAGACTGATGTCTTGGGTTGGTAGGCCTACAGCAGTCAGGATCAAAAGCATAGTCACCAGGCCGGCACTGGGAATACTGGCAGCTCCAACACTAGCCAGGGTGGCTGTCAGACTAGATAAAAACACAGCAAAACAGCACTCAATTACATTCTCTAAACCCCACTACACCTAACAACGTCCTCCACAACTGACTCTGAGAACACAGACACCAATTAACTTAAAATGGCTACACTCCACATATACAGACATAGACCTTCAATCTCTATGGTGCTTGTATAAGGAGCAGCAGCTGAAGAACACCAGAGTGGGTCCTCCATCGCACATGAAGTGAGTTTTAAATGTGAGAGATGGGATGTTTAATTTGAGGGCTTGTGGATTGATATGCCATAAAAATGTCAGGCTGAAGGCTGCACATCCTTGACTCACTCCATTAACAGAAGAGCATTTGGGAAAGATAGTTACGGATAGTTGTCTGGTGTTTGTCTTGCTGCTTAATGTGACACACAGCGCTGGCACATGTTGCTTCCTCCTGGTGGTTTATTACCTCCACAGTAAATTTCTTTTCTAAAGTTGCTGCTTTGAGCCACAGAGGGTTTTTTTTTTTGTTCTGTTGCCATATTTGTCCTCATTTATTCAGAGCTACCAGTGTCTGCAAAACTGTATCCTAAATAGTGGAAATCACAATTCTTACTGTTAACTAAGAATTGCTTTTATTGAACCACAATCTGACTACTGTGTGTCCAATTTCAGTCCATTTAAAAAGCCTATTTTTATACAGGGATTGCTGAAATATTATGGAACAGATGTTTACATCAGTCAGAGAATGCAGGTCTTTTATCTGTCCAGAGACAATAGTACATGTGTGCAGTTTTCCCCACATAAATTTAAATGAGATCAAACTGTAAACACAAGTTTTTAACAGTGTAAATGACATAATAATAAAATCTGATATGTATGAATTATCATGAGTGCCTCCTGACCTGACAGTGACAATCTGACCAGGGTCGAGGTGGATGCCGTTCATCTGGGCAATGAAGATGGCTGCAACAGCCTCATACAGAGCAGTTCCATCCATGTTGATGGTGGCACCGACCGGGAGCACGAAACGAGTGACTCTTTTGTCAATACCCAAGTTCTCCTCCAGACAACGGAAGGTGACAGGCAGTGTACCAGCACTAGAGGGAAAAGCAAAAGGAAAATAGGTTATGCTTTGTACAAATTGTATTAATATCAAGACAGAACTATCAGTTTAATTTGATGCTGACCTGGAGGCTGTCCCCAGGGCAGTGATCCAGGCCTGGAAGATGCCCAGGAAGAAGGTGAAGGGGTTTTTCCTGACGATAACAAAGTAGATGCTGGGCAGGAAGATTGCTCCGTGGATGATGAGGCCAATAATCACAGTGATCATATACATGCCCAGCTGCCTGCCCACCACCTCCAGGTCCTTGATGGAGATGATCTTACCACAGATGAGACAGGCAATACCGAAGGGAGAGTACCTGACAAGATGACAATGCTTTTGTTATTTCTTTAAATTTAATGTACAAGACAAATAATTTGTCTGGACACAAATTCTATTTCATTCAGCTGTAATCATGTGAAATATTGGAATGAACTGAGAAATAACTAGGCAATAACAGTTATTTCTTACTTAAAATCATTAAATGAGTTTCAAAATGAGTCAATGAGATCCTTATGAGATACTAACCACATGATCATGATGACAAGTTTCATCACAATCTCATTGAGGATGCTGAAGAAATCAATCATGAGTCTGGCCTTCTCTCCCATCTTGCCCATGCAGATGCCAAATGCAATAAAGAAACCAATCAGACCTGTGACAGAAAATCATAAATGTATCAGATTGACCATGTATCATTTGAATAGGCTACCAGCGTGCACAGGTGAGATGGCTCCCATATCATTATTATTCAGAGATGAGATGAGAACTTTTACATTTACAGCCAAAAAACACAAGATTTGTCCATATGTTTCAAATTCTGTAAATGTAAGATTGTAAAGATTGCTTTTATTTTTAGCCATGCGAGCAGCACAGGCATGGGGATGGCAGTGTCAGTTGGTTAGTTTACCATTTTGACCCAGACTGAAATATCTCAACAACTATTTGATTTCATGGATTGCCATCAAATTTGGTTGAGACACTCATGGTGCCCCTAGAATGAATCATAATGACTTAGGTGACTCCCTGACTTTTCCTCTTGTGACCTGAAAAAGTCATAGTTTCCAATTTTAATGGATTGGAGACAGACATTCATGGTTCCCAGATGATATATCCAACTTTGTTTTTTTGTGACTCACAAGTTGTGTCTTGTAAGGTTTTGAGTGAAATGTCTCGACAACTATCGGATGTATTGCCAAGACATTTTGACTCCCCTTCAGGATGTTGGTCAAAATTATTTAGTAAAAAACTTTTTATTACATTGGTCTATGAGTAAAAACCTGCAAAATTAATAGCATTCCCATCAGTGTCAGCTGTACTTTCGAGCTAACACTAATGTTAGCAAGCTAACATGCTAAACTAAGATAGTGAAAATGCTCAAAATGATACATGCTGATATTATAATTTAGCTCAAAGCACCTCTGTGCCTTGTACAGCCTCATAGAGCTGCTAGCATGGTTGTAGACTCTTGGTCTTGTTTAATGTCAATTGTCCATACATTGTGAGTGTTTTCAGTTGGTTACATACCCAGAACATTCATGCCACTTTTGAACTGCAGCGACTTTTTGATGACATACTGAGGCTCCTTGGTAATGTTAGCCACCAGACCCTCTATGGTGGTGGTGGCATTGACATCCTCCTCAACAATCACCTCTACCTTCTTTGTGACTGTCTGGATCTGAAGTTAAAGGAGGGAAAGACACCGGTGATGAGTTTGATAACCAATACTGGAATCAGATATGATGTATGACACTTGTGCCATACATCATATCAATAATTGTTTTTGGCAGTCTGCTTCTTCTTTAGTGGGTCTTTATAATCCAATATGCATTTGGAGTCCTCTGTTAATAAAGCCATTAAACCAAGACTTCAGACACTTTCATATATTACAGACAGATTAAGCATCTATGAGACTTCAGCATTAAGCCATTTGTATCATCTTGTTATTGTCATCCTCGATTACCTGTTGGAAACAAGCCTGCACCAGGTTCTCTGGGAACAGGTTCCTGATCAGATCAAAGAAGGCATCCAAGCTGGACACCTCATCATTTTTCTCGCCCTCGCCCAGATTCTCCTTCAGCTTGGGGTTGCCAGGGTGAATGACTAACACCAGGATGACTCCCAGGATAGCAGCAATAATAGTGGTGGACATGTAGTAGACCATAGCCCTGGTGCCCAGGCGACCACTAGATTTGGCATCCAAACCAGCGAGACCTGCAGCCAAAACAAGCAAGATTTACCTGGTAATTACTTGGACTTGAATTCAATGGAAACGTTGACTTAATACTGCGGGCCATGAAGGCTGAATGCAGAAACAATTAGGGGATTACATAATGGTGTTTGATCATGTGCATGATGCATGCCATGATGTCTTACATGAAATCTAAATGTCAGAATCAAGATTGTAATAAAAAACAGTGCTGTTTCCTCGTGTCTATCAGCAGTATCACAGAATGGTGTAGACAAATGTATTTGCCCTTGTAATCAAATTCAACTGTATATCAGCCACCCACTTGTAGTATGAGTATGTATGTATGTGTGTAATGATAAAATGTAAGCAATATCCTTATTATAATAATATAACACATTTACCATAAGTGATAAGTCACACTGTACCTGTGATTAAACTGGAGATGATAAGTGGCAGGATCAACATCTTCAGCATCCTCATCAGGATATCTCCAGGAAAAGCAATCACCATGACAATATCTGGGTGGATCGGGGAGGCAACACGAAGCAGCATCCCTGCCACAGCTCCCAAGATCACACCTGAAGTGCAAGGAGGAGTGTGAGTGAATAAAACTACAGGAGTGTATCATGACAGAATAGAAAAGAATCAAGAATGAAATCAGCTATTGAGAAGTCAAAGAAAATAAAATCAGATATTACATTTGATTTCAGTTTTTAGCCATTTATTATTTATTAATTATTATAACAAATGATCAATGATTTTCTCCTTAAGGATGCCTTTATAACTGACCCACGTCATATTAATTCAGCTGTTTGGTGCTGTACAACAGACTGTCTGTTACTTTAAGAGGCAGGTTGAAAGGATAAGAAAGGAACCTGCTATGAGATGGTAAAGCTCATGGCGGATTAAGATCTGATCTCTTTGAAGCAGTAGGGAGGAGGCAGCATGTCAGATTTCCTGGTGAAGCATCTGCAATCTCTGCAAACCCAAATGTTTTCATTTTGTGTCACCATTTGTGTCAGGTCATGTAAAAGAGTCTAATACTGGGATTCAATATAAGGGTAATAAAAAAGATCTTGTCCCTAATCTCAGGTTCACCTTGTAACTCACTGGAATGTTTCTAGGGATTTTTTGCTACCTTACATATCCTCTGTTCTCCATTCACTCTCTAAAAGCCTAAAAACAGTGACATTTGAAACATCATTCCCTCCCAAACAAAGCCACTGTTGACCTTTGACATATGTCTCTTCCAACTAACAGTTCTTTTCCTGCCACACAGTGTTTCTCCCCCAAAATTAAAGACCTCTCTTAAGATGACCTCTATGTGCTCTAACCCCCTTGAAGCTCTGCCTACCAGGCCCAGTAGTCGGCTTCTGTGTCTGTCCGTCTCACGCTAGACAAACCCCCCCCCCCCCCCCCCCCCATCCCCCACCCCCATGGCTGCACTTCCTATGCTACCACACCACTGCCAAAGATCACACACAGCCCGAGACATTGTTTAATAACACACACTGGAATCAAAAGCTCTCCAGCTTTTATTAAAAAAAAAAAAAAAAAAAGAATTGTAAGCTGTCCTCTGTGCTTCAATCTATCCTCCAGTCTAGCAGCATCCTGTGGATTCTGCACACCCAATGATTTTGGATGGCACTTGATTTCCTGTGCCTTCTCTTTGGCCCATTTGCAAGTTCTCATTCAGGCTCTTATCTGCCAAGTGACAGATGATCAATGATCATGCTGGCTCACTTGCTTTGTGAGCGTCCTGCCAAGTGGGGTGAGATGTACACATTACACATGCTCACACAAACACACATTCATGCAAGCAGGATCCAGATAGACGTACACACCCACACACGTGTGTGACCTATACACACACACATATATAAGCATTTATACAGTTTTAAACGGTTCATAGTCTATGCTTATAAAATGGTAAGATTACAAGGAACCACATAGCTGTCATATACTACACAATATAAATTATATGCTATGCTGGTTAAAACCACAAATCTGAATTAAGACCAATAACCAGAAACTGCATCACTACTACCACATTCCTTTTCTTCTTTTCATTAAATCTCCCCCTGTGGAGGAGCAAGCCACTGCTGTAATTATGATATTTTCCATGCACCACCACAGGCTGTTTGGGTGTCCAGTGCTGCAGAGAGCTTTTGATAGCAACAGGTGGCACGGAGCTGGGTAAGGTCGGAACACCCAGTCATCTTAGTGTCTGGTACACTGAGCAGGCACAGATGGCATCTCCTCCTCATATTACAAGCAAGCTGTATAATCGAGCTCTGAGTTAACAGAACGATGAGCTCAGTGGTGGCTAGTGCCCATGTTTAGCATCCCCCTAGGTCTTTAGGGAAGAAATAAAGAAAGATACAAAAATAGAGTGGCCACAAGGTTACTTACCGAGGACAGTGAGTGTGAGCAGAAGGTTCTTGAACATCTTGGAGCAGATTTTGGCACATTTGGACTGAGGCCTGGCCTCAATGGGCTCCAGGTGACTCTCGTGCATCCTCACCTCAACTTGTTTAGGCATACTGTTGGCACTGTGACAAAGAGAGAGAAAGAAGAACACATGAAACACTTATTGCACTAACACTAATGCAAAACCATGCAGCTGAAGCCCTTTAAAAACACCATACAGCATTATTATTCACTGAGTGTATATCAGATGTACATACTCTGTCACATGTAGTCAACGTGAGAACAAAACTGTACAATAAAACACATAAAATAGAAATCAGAACTTTTGGATGTGCTTGATGTCTCTGAAAACCATGATATAGTTAAAAACAAAGCAGTGCAATGAAATGTTGCATGCATTCAAGTGTGCTGCCAAGCTGTCACTCCAACACTGTTCATGGTTATTATAGCATCCAACAGATGGAAGCTGACTACAAGCTGCTGCTTGTAAAAATGTTTGTCCTTTGGGGAAATACTTCAGACATGAAGCATGTCAAGTCAGTTCATTAAAACCTGTGTATATCTTAAGTAGTAAAGAATTTGATGAAATTGACAGTACAGGCATGTCTAGATTATGTAATTTGACTGACTGTAATGACGTTAACAAAAAGACATGGCATAAACTAAATGTATGTTATACGCACTACATTAACATACACAGGACAAACAGTGAAGCAAACCACACACTTAGCTAAATTACAGACAAAAATCTAAATTTCACATTACGCATTATTTGTTTGTTTTTTTTAAATTAATTGCTGTACGAGGTTGTTCACAGTCTACACAATCAGAGGCAAAAATCCCCTGGTGATTGTCTAGAGATATCTATTTGCAACGGCAATGAAAAAGTGAAATAAAAGCCAACATGACGAAAGTCTGATGAAGTCCAGTGAGAAGGGACTTATACACCCACTTGCAGATTCTCTCTTGCAGTTATGTTGATTGTGTGACAGTAAATTTAGAAGCACACAAAACCACAAATACAATTGCAGGAAGAGAGGACTCAGTCACAGAGCCTAATTAATTAAATGAAACGTGATTTCCTATTATATGCAGCACAGAACAGTTTCCTGAGGTCCCGTCGAGATATGAATGAGTTTGTTAGGGAGAAGAGAGCCAGCTGTGTCTGTCACATGCCAGTTAGACAAGTGTTCAATAGCTCTTTCGGGGAAAGTGAGAAATATAAAGAAAAAGAGGCGCAGTAGCTTTATAGTTATCGTCTCTTCAACAAGTTGCAGGAATAATCTATCAAATTGTCTTCGCTTGATTTGACATCTTTTTTGTCTATGGGGAAATAGAAGTGTCTATGTCGCTTTTCATCACCAATAAGCCCATGAAAGTGTCTGCTGAGATGAATTACAAAGAAAAGCAAAAAAGAAATAATGCCATTTTGACCTTTCACCTCACCCCTGGGGTTCATGGCTTAAAACTCACAAATGGAAGCCTCAGTAGTGGGTTGTTGTGTTTTTGTTTTTTGTCCTCATACCCTCCCCCCATAGTCCATGATGAAGTCAGAACACTTCATAGATATTAATCATGTTGGCTGTCAAGCTTTTTTGAAAAGCTGAAACTTGATCAAAGACAAGACGGGGAGATCAATAGGAAACTTCCTCCCAAACAAAAGGCTTTTTATGGTGGTATTGTTGTTGTGAAAATAGTCACTAATAATTCCACTTGAACACACACACACACACAGACTCGCACGTTTACACACACCTCCCCCAGCTCTGTGTATTGCTGTGTTGTGAGCTTGGCTACTGGAACAAACAGATGGACCAGTCCTATCTCTTCTTATTAATTTCAAAGTGAAGTGTGAAATACAGAAAATAGATGCAAACAGCAAGAAACTCTAAAACCTCTGACTTATTTCATCCCTAAGATAAAAGCTGAATGAATTAGTAAAACCCCCGGAAATAAAACGCCAAAAAAAATTGCATTACCGTGTAATCCCATTCGATAAGAGTGATGAGTGCTGCTAATTGAATTCTCACCCTTTTCTCTCACTTTCTTTATTTTTAGCACTGAGAGAAAGAGGAAGCAGATGTTGGACGTCACAGAGGTCGGATATTATTCTGTCACGATCCTCTCATTAGCGCTTCTCTCACTGACTCACCAAGACAGATGAGAGAGTGGGCTTGTGCGATCCAGTGATAAAAATGAAAATGTATAGCCAAGAGTAATCAACTGCAGCAGAGAACTATCAACAGGAAATAGCTTTGTTCTTTATTACAGCATAATTCTACTGGATGGCAAATTCTCCCTGCTGTACATACATGAGCCTTTATTGATGTGACACGAGCTTAATTATGTTATTGTATGTTATCATGTCATATGAATTAATTCTCTCTGCCATACAGATTCATTCTGTTAAGTTTTCAACACATGTTTAATCAAATGGATATGAGCTGCTTCTTTTAGAAACTGCAAATATGAGAGAAGTCACTGAGATGTTCAGAGGTTTAGGTAACTAAAAACCCCAACAGAACCTCATAATTTTCATTACATTCACATACATACACACACACACACACACACACATTCATGCACATGTTTCTTCTGCGCAGTCTCTAATGGGATCATCTTATAAACCGGTTAATCTTTGCCGAGGGCTTAGTCAGATTAATTGCATTACAGGACTGTGAAGCCATGAAGAATTAATGAAGGTCTTAATAAAACAACACCTGGTGTCAACCCAACTGAAAAATGCTTAAATTCTTTCAAATTATAAATCCATATTGACTCACAGTCTGGAGAAGCTCAAGAGGTTCCCACATGTTTTCTGCTGATGCACTAAAAATTACTTTTAACTTGAGTTGCTTGATTATTATTTAATTATTAAAGTAACTGAAGGGAATAAACGGAATCTAAGAGTAAAACTATATTATGCCCACATTCAGAGTACTTACTTCATTTCTGTTGGAGTTGAGGTAAGTGCTATATACATTGACCAGGGTCAAATCTCCAGCCTTTGGTATTTAAGAGTGAATCAGCAAAATAAATCGTTAGTAGGATCCCGACTGCTCCATCCAAAAATGTTGCCACACGTCAGCAGATAAGGTCCCAGGAACAGCCGGTGGCTGAAAATCACTCGAGCTCTGCTGACAGCTAACAGCTCTCAGCTGTCCACCGGCTTTTCCAAAGCATCCAGAGAGGAGCAGGTCAACACAGCCCAGACAACCGCCCCAGTCACAGCCACAGCAACCTGAATTGCCCCATCTTGATGTCTGCATACCCCCCCACCCCCCACTCCTCTACTCCCCCCACGCCCCCACCCCCTGACCACTACCGACACCACCACCCACAACCAACACACACACACACACACACACACACATACAGAGCACACACACGCACATACAACAAACGTTGAAATAAATAAATAACTAAAAGAAGAAGAAGTAGAGGGAGGAGTCAATATATGAGCTTTAGAGTCAAATCCCTCAGAGACCCTCCATTCCCTGAATACAGTAATCCCCCTAGAAAGCATGCTCCCAGACTCATCCAGTGATAGTGAAGCATAGGCCAGGCCTGCTGGAGATGAGCATGATGATGCCTACTAATGCCACAATGCAGACAGGAGTGCTTTGTAAGTAGCCCTTTTGCTTAGAGTGGAATAAAACACAAGGGAATGACGAACGGCAGATTTAATATCCATAATGTTGACGTTTTGGGTCATCCTGATGGACGGCAGATGAGAGGGTTAATGTAGTTACACTACAACATATTATGTCACTATAAGCCACAGTGGTCCAGGAGCATATGAGGTAGGCCTATACTCTGCGCTCTACTCTGTAAATGGTTATGTCAAGACCACTACAATATACTGCATATAATCTCCTCCATAACCTAAAAAGGAAGATAGGCACATGATTGAACACATTCAAGTCACACACACTCCAACATATAGATTTACGTTTCCCCACTATTCAGTAAAACTCCAAAGCACTGAACTCCAAAGCCCAAATGACCGACGTGATTCATGTGAGGATGGTGTCACGCTGGTTTCCCTCTAGTCTCCCAGCAGCATGGGACTTCACATCGTATTGAGCAGTATCACATTATTCTAATTAGGGAAATGTGTTGGAAAGCTATTTCCTCTTCAAACAAATGACCAACTGCACAACAAAAGCCAGAGGAATCCCATCTCTGCCGGCAAAGGTTGTGTCATGAGAAATCACTCATCCTAAATCCCTTGACATGTCATACTGATTCAAAGGGCGCTCTCAGGGAATAGCGAGCATTTATGGGATGGGAGCGAGAGAGTAGGACAGAGAAGAAGGGGTTACATGGGGGAGTAAGAGGGACACTAGGGGAGAAAGGGGTACTGGGGTCACACCAGCACCTCTTAGCCAAAAGAGGGGCCTGTAAGGGGAAGGCTGAGGCAGCCATCTCTACTCTTGGCTGGTACCATGTGAAGCTCTCTGCTTCCTCTCTCTTCCTTCTGAGGGGCTTTGTTCCACACGCAAACAGTGGCAGTGGCCCCAACTCGCCCGGCCAAGCGCTGCATCCAAACTGGCAGGGGCGAGAAAAGAAGGGAGGGGGTTCGATTGGGATAGGGTATAAGGGTATAGCAAGGAGGGGGAGGGGGGTGCAGTGGGCATGTCCAGAATGCCAGTTCTTTCAGGCCACTGATGTCATGCCTGTGCCCACCGTGGGAGAGCAGCGGAGGGACCAAGGCGCCCCTTTCTCTTTCCCCCTCCACAGTCTCTTTTTCCAGAATGAATGAATCTTTCAGAAGCTGCAGCCCATTGTGTCCCATAATCGACGGCGATTATCCCGATTTTATGCTGCCTTCCCAGTGCGAGGAGGTTCCCTGAGTGCTGGTATTGAGGACCGCTGCGATGCAGCAAGGACCACGAGGGGTTGTCCTAGCAACACTCTGCGGCTTAGAGAGAAGGGGATGAAGGGGAAAGAGGAAGCTCACAGCCACACACACACACCCAGCATACAAACACATAGACTACACACACATACACCACATAAAGATGGGGTACAGCTTGACAGATTAGCAAAAGGATAAACACATTACATCTTTACCTCGCCAAAGAAAATTTCATTTCACAGACAAAGAAGTAATGAAGCATTCAAACACTTTAAAAACTTTACAGGACATTAGAGCTTCTTTTGTGCCCATGCATAATTAATGAGCTACTGTCACATGCTTTGCTAAACAATGTCACTCATCAATAACATGCGCTTACATAGTAATAAGCACGTTTGCATTAGTGACCGGTTGCATGGATATACTTGTCCAATTCAGCTTGTTGGGATCTATGTGATAGCATAGAGGATGATGTAAATGAGAATACAAGTTTCCCACTGGTCTCTGGAAGGGCCCGATGCCCGTTCTCATGACTGGAGCATCACAATATACTGTGAGGTAAAGACAACTGGAGCTGGGCCAGGCTCCGGATATATCTGGCCCCTCTGGGCCTCACAGCCACTTGCCATGCAGTGGGAAGAAATGGACTCACACATACTGGCTGCCTAGGAGCTGTGAAAAAGCCCCCCTCAACCTCTACAGCCCCCCCCCCCAAATGAAGCTCTCAGCAAACACTTCAGGTTGTGCTGTGCATAGGAAGTGGGAGATAAATTCCAGCATCTGAAGAAAGGGAAGCTTTGTAACTCTATGCCTCTCAATTATGTTTTCCTAGATGGTTGTCAGAATGAATGCATTTAGTGATGGATAGTGATAGAGAGATGTGTAGAGTTTCACGCAAATCTGGATTATTCCGTCAGCAGTGTAACCTACTGTTTTTCTGGAGCTTGATGAAACAGAGAAGACCCTCTAGGAGCACTGCCCGTGAAGAAACAATATATCCTATGCGCAGAGAGAACAACTTTCCCATCGGGTAGAAGTTGCCTTAAAACCGCCCTTCTAGTATACGTTTCTCTTTCTCTCATACTATCCAAATACCTTTCTTTGTCAGATACTAATATTTAAAGAAAAAAGATATAGAACAATTTAAAGAAAAATCTGTCCTTACATTAGGTTCATACCTTCCTCTTATCTGCTAAAGAGTCCTTTAAGAGTGCGTATGTGTCCACTGCGTACACAACGCGCTTTGTCAACCCTTGGTGCTACTATATCAACTAATACAGGTAATATCAGTTTAGGTTAACCAAACCTTTCTTAAAAGAGTCACCGAAGTTAAATTTTGGTGCTCAGAGTTACTCAGTGGTGCCCTTGAAAGCTGTCTTGAACAACTACCAAGTTAACTCTGCAGTGAGAATACAATCTGATCAAAGACCAGCCTAGAGTCAAAGATATTGCACATTGAATGACACAAATATTTGCTCATAATTACAGAGTTTCATGCTGTCACAAATCAATAAATGCAGTGGCAGTGGCAGGTTTTAAAGAACAAGGATCTGCAATACAGAAAAAAAGGAGTATGTTTATAATGTTTTTATTTTATTTAGTTCTAGTAAGTTAGTAATACTTTATTCACAATATGTATTGTCTACTATTGACCTGTTTAACACTGTCTGGCTGTCTGGTCTTGAAGGGTTAACCCATCCAAACAGATATGGGGTAGCAGGGCAAGCATTCAGTACCATGGTCAGTGACACAGCTTCAGTCCTTAGCTCACGTTGACCTGAGCTGTAATGCTGAAGGAGCTGCTTTCACCACAACTGGTCCAAGTTGGTCCTATAGTTAGCATTCCAGTGTTAAAGAGCCCTCACTAGTCAAACATACCACCATTGTCAAATGATTAGCATCTAACACTGCTCCACAAGGAATTCACCCACAAATCCCTATTTGGCAGATATTTTATGTCTGTGTGTTTTTCTTTGACAGTTCTATTGAAGAAAACAAAAACTTTACAACAGCTGCAACTCCTGATTTTTGTACTTTCCTCACTCTTCCATTTTTATCACTCTATTTTACAATCAGGGTGCATCAGCATCCAACGCATGATTGAACCATACTGTACGTGCCTGTCCCTCAGCTCATCCTCTAAGGTTTCCCTTTGTTTGGCACAACTCTTTGTGTCTATAATGAGGCAGTCATTAGAGAGAGCCTCTGGGAATCCTGAGGCTAGTGTTGTAGTGTGCATAGGTCTCTCAGATGTGACCAATCCCACTGCAATTTTGTGCTAATAGCCTATTACGCAGTGGAGTGGTTGTTATAGGAATGAATTGGGTGATTTCCCATTCATCTGGATAATATCTGCACAGAGACAACCTACTTCACAGCCAGGAAAAAAACAGTTGTTGTCACTCAGATTAAATCCTCGTCCACACATTTTTTAATTTGCTTTCTATTTCTATTGCATCCCAAGTGAGGAAGAAACTCTCTGGCATTCATATTGCATGTCTCAGCTTTTGTAACTTTCACTCATCAGTGTCTTAACTGTGATACTATGTTTTCAGTGAGGTCCTTCAAAGCTGCAACCAAAAGGGTTTTATTTCTGCCTGTCCAGTATCCCCTATCCAAAGCTGCACAGATGAAAGGTCAGCTGAGAAAAGAAGATCTCACAGTTATGTGAGATTTTCCTGCTGTACCTCCCCACAATCTCCTGTATCAAATGAGGGGTCACACACGTACTACAGACACAGTCATCTCTCATCTCTTTCCTCCTATAGCTGTGTTCATGCTGGCTGCATATGAAGCAATGCTACTATCATTGGCAAAGGCGCATCTGTTTAACCGAGCTGGCTATATAGCAGCATGCAGCTTTTGATGGCTTTGGTCCGATCCCCACAGGAGCTCATTAAATCTGCCAGTAAGGCAGGACCACCCCACCCCCCACTACAACCATCGCTATGGTATACCCGCTACATTGCTGAGAGGGGGATGACAGAGGCAGAGAGAGAGAGAGAGAGAGAGAGAGAGAGAGAGAGAGAGAGAGAGAGAGAGAGACGTATGGTAGACAGAGGGAAGGGTGGGAGGGGTGAAATGGCAAGAATGCCATATAAAGATAGATGTGTAACAATGTATGGGGGAAGGGTGTAGGAAAAGGGGGGAGGGTGGAAAAAGGAAGGTGTGGCTGATGAAGGTAAGGATGGAGACAAAGGAATGGAATGGCAAACAGATGAGAAAATGAGTGAAGGTGGAGAGAAAGGGTTGGGCGAAGGTCAGATTAAAACAATCAGTTGAAGTGGAGAATGAGATGCCGCTACATAATATACAGAATATGAAGGGCTTCTGAGTTATCAGGTTATCTGTGGGATACATGAAGAGCTGACATCTGTGTTGGGCAGCTGGCCCTGTGAAACGGGATTAATGCACAAATCACGTTTCATACATCACTGGACTCACCTGCCACACTTTCAAATTTAAATATATGTAGACGATACATGCACAAATTATTCCCTTTGCTTACATTTGTGTGCCTATATGTAAATGCAAGCATGTACACACACACACACACACACACACAAAATATTGCACTGTTGTCTATGGTCATAAATCAGTTGGTCCAGTCTCATGGTATGGGAGGCAGGGTGAGGGGGGTTACAGTCTCACTCAGGATTTGCCAATAAGAGGACTAAGGAGGATGGATGTTCTCTCACTAATTAAACACTGGAGTCTGCAGGGACTGAGCACAGCCTGCAGCAGTGGCCATGCCCTGCTCTCCTCACACCATCCCGCAGTGTTGACAGAAAGGGCATTCCTGCACACACACACACACACATAGCTCATTACATCAGCCAGCTAGGTCGTACAACCACGAACACACACACATAAATGCATTTCTGGCACAGGACTCACTGAATCCTAAAAAACAATATTCAAAATCAAACATTTTCAGGGGGTCTAAACAGAAAAAGCTCATATGGTTATATAATGAAAATGCTAATAAGCTTAATGGAACTTAAAATGTAGTGATGAGATCATGTTTATCTCTAAGGGTAGTCGAATAAATGAATGGAAAAAGCCACCGTTTAGAGTTTTCAGCTTCATATCCACCATAGGCAGAGGTACTAGAGATATTGTGGCTGTATACTGTCGAACAACCAACAGAAATACATAGACATATAGATTACAACTAGTCTCATACAGTGTGCATGGTTTAAATGACTCTTGTGCTTTTGGGATATGTACCATATGGTATGTACTGGTTGGATGTCATGCTATGCTTATTACTGTAACTTACTGTATACTGTATGTAGACATGACCTATGGTGATGTTGTCATGCAAAAATGTTTTTTGATGTTCCCCCCACATGTATGCAGTGTTATTTTTCTAATTGAAACACTTCTTGTCTGTGTATCTGCACTGAGGAAAACACATCACATCAAGGATGACCAGAATACAGTGGGGAAGCATATCAGGAAAGCAGGGAAGTGTGACAGAGCTGTCACTCTTTCTGTCTCTCTCTGTTATCTACAGTATGCATATCTCTTGCTCATTACACTCTCTGTTTCAATCTCTCCCCCTTTCTCTCTCTGTTTTTCTGAACATCAGCTATCAACTAAAGCAGTGCCTTCATCTGTTATGCACATTTGACAGACGACGCGTTTGAGCATGAAAAGCACTCTTGTTTCTAGGCACCAAAGTACACTGGATACTAACAAAACCTTTGGAGTATGACAACCTGGTGTGAACCTGAGTGTTGTCCAACTGTTGTAGTGCAGCAACCAGAATGTGAAAGAGTGAAAAAATAGAATATAGAAAGTTTAGCTTTAAACAATTTTACCGTTTTAGAAAAGCAAAACTTAAGTCTGTGCTGTACGCTGTACAGTAAGTATGAAGTGCTTTCCTTTCAGGACCACTTCACTGACACTGTTCTTTCAGAACCACATGTATACACACGACTCAGGAGTGATTTTCTCATATCACTTTAATACGTTGAAAATAAGAGCTAACTGTTTCCTATTACTAGCTGTTTCACGTGAAAAGCCACAGAGGGACTCCTCTCCCGCTCCTCAGTTCATTGTTTTTCTTTCCACGTCATTATTCGCCGCATACTTTGTCAAACTATGTAAATATTTCTTCAGTCACACGCAGCACTGGAATGCCATTGAGAGTGAATGCGCTCGCTGAGGCTTTTTCTGCCGCCTAATTATGACAGCCTGTCTATAGTCACAGTCAATCATTATCAGAACCTCTGGGCAAAAACATTTCCAGCACACTTCCGCTGTTTGATCACAGTCATAACCAAATCCCCAGAGTGCGCTCATGTTAGCTCATTCAGAGGAAGGTAAACCCCCTTCAGGCAAGATTTAAGGCACATAACACAAATTCCCCGAAATCCTGGTTCACTGTAATCCCCGTACAAAAAGAAGACCCAGGATTCCCAGTAATGTCAGGATCCATCTGGATCCTCTAGTATGTAAGACGGATTTTAAAATACTCAATAAATCTAAATGAATTTAACTTGACAATCAACTTGTACAGTATTTATGATCTCTTTCTCTCTTAGATAGATAGATAGAAAGATAGATAGATAGATAGATAGATAGATAGATAGATAGATAGATAGATAGATAGATAGATAGATAGATACATGCATACATGCATAGATACATAGATAGATAGAGCTCCTAATTAACCAGTGCATAATGTGGTGAGCCAAAACCCTCAAACAAAACCCTCTCTGTGTTCATCGGCCATTGAGGCAAGCCGCTCTTGGAACACGCCACCCCTACTAGAATAATGGGCCACTTTACAGGCCTCCAAGTTAGTTCACAGAATCTAGAGCTGGGAAACCGCTAGCACAGGGTTCATGGGGAGGAGGGGCAATTTAATTGTTTCCTTCGTTTTTGTTTTTGTAACCCCCCCTCCTCTCTCCTCTCTCCTCTCTCTCTCTCTCTCTCTCTATCTCGCTCTCTCTCCTCTTTTAGTTTTGAAAAGGGGGCTGACAAACATGCAATGAAGGGGATTGTTGTGTGTTCCGCTGGACAAGTGGGTGAGGTAAACAGAACTCAGATCAGCTGGGCTGGTCGGGATGGGATAGGCTGAACAGTGGGGAGCAGCATACATGCAGAAGGTGGATTGGTCGAGGGTCTGTGAGGTAGGAGGGGTCAGGGCCGTTTTGGGGGAGAGGAGGGTAGAGGGGTAAAGCGTCCTGTGGGTGAGAGAGCAAAAAGGGGTTTATTCCGGAAGAAGTGGGAGGTGGACATGGGTGCTGGGGTTACTCCTCCGAGTGTGGGCATTGTATTTGGTGCTGAAGTTCTCATGCATGTCTCGTTTTGGCTCCCTAAAATGTCCAAAAGTGATGGAGCTCTCCACGATTAAGCGGACAAGTGGCAGCTCTGCTCTGCGCTCCCACAGCTCAGGCTATTTACATACTCAAGAGGAACATTAATGCCGGCCGATCCCCCCGAGCTGAACAAAGAAGCACACAAACCTGCCTCAGAGGCCCATTACGCACTTAATTGAGGATTTGTGGAATAGTAAAAAGGGGGCAAAGGAAGAGGAAGGTGGGTGAGATGGGGAGGGGTAGTGGGTGAAGTGGGCAATGATACTAGTTTTACTTAAACTCAAACTTTTTTTTTACATTATTTTTAGTTCGGTTAGGTCAGCCCTTGGCTGACGGCATGAGGGTCAAATGTGAAAATGATATCTAGCTACACTTTATCACCATATGGAAACTCTAGGCATCATCAAATCCTTTCCCCCCCCATTCATCCTCTTCCTCTTTATTCCCTATTCGCTGATCCTCCCATTATCCTTACTGACATAAAAGCTTTACTCTAGAAGGATATGAGGAGAAAAGCAGCTAGAGCTACTCCTACAGGATGAAAATACAAAAGAAACATTAAAAAAGAAACCAAAAACTATTCTTATTAATATATCTTATATCTTATATGTCATATCTTATATCGAATCTCTCTTGAATTCAAGTAAAAGTAACTGATCTCACTGCTCTGTTGTCTGATATTGGGATATTATTGTGTTGAAGCATAAGGTTCACAGAACAATGACAGAAACAAACATAGCTTCCTCTGATAACCAGTGTGAATCTGTCAGACTGCATCTTGTGACAATTGTTCAGATGAAGTCTTCTATTTGTTTGCAACAAGCGCTTAATGTGCTTTAATTATGATTCTTTTGTTGTTGCATAATGGGATGATTGTTCTCAGTGGCATGGTCTTTGGTGCCAAGAGAAAAAAAAAACACCTCCCCGCCCTTCCCTTTACCAATCACTCTTAGAGCAGAGTGACTCCCCCTGCTGACCTGAATTCCGATGGAGCAGGTGCCAATGGGATGTGGGTGGTTTGGGGTTTTCAGGGAGGAGGACAGTGGTAGTGGTGAAGGGGTGGATGGGATGAGGCCTTCACTGTACAGCAGCAAACACTGACTCAATCCTCTCTGGGGGCCCCAAACCCAGTATGTAAATGATAATGTGCCACATTAATTCCCTTGAATGTACATTCTTTTAAAAATAACGGATGAAAACTATTTAACCATTTAAATCGGAGCCAACACAGCCACGATTAACCAGATCAAGTTTGTCCATTTGTGAAAGGAACTTGTAGGTGTGCAGATTATATATTTCAGGATGTGTCAGCCTTACCCTCTTATCTTAGTTCTTCAATGTGGACACATTTAGGCTACCCTGACCATGGCTTTTGATCTGTGTCCACCAGATGAAACCAAACAAAATATTCCCACATGATCTTTGTATTGGCTGCAAACCCATTTGTAATCTCTCTTCACTTTTTTGTGCACACAATCCGCTGAAAAATACGAGCTCTATCTAATTACGATAACATTTAATATCAGAATCGGGTATTTAAAGTCCCAATGAATGTTAGGTAATTAGTTTTTGACTCATTCATTCCATTTTTTTGTTCTAATTTACATATTTGCATATTTTAACATAATGTGTATAAAGAGGTTATTTGGCTCTTGAATTGACACTTTAGGGTATATTTAGCTTTCAGTCTATTTTTGTATTTAAGCTATTTTATCTATTTTAATATGTTTTATCTATTAGATTGTTTTTATTACTATGCTGTGTTACATGTTGTCAAGTCAACCCTGCACCAAGGAAAGTTCCCAGCAAGTTATTGTAATGGTAATAAAGTTAACTCAACCCCACTAAATTTATAACTATGTTTGCCACACGATAGCTGTCAGGCTTTCTTTACTTGCGTTGTGGGAACATTAGGGAAAATAAAATTTCCACAGCATGATGATCCTCAGACTAAATACAAGTATATGTGAAATAGATAATGGAATTAATCTTTTCTACATACAATGTTTACAAAAAAGCAGTGACAGATTATATGAGCAGTTTAATGATCACTACTGTCTCATAGCGGAACTGTAGAGATGCCTTGACCATGGCCAGCAGAGATCTATCGTTTTGCCGCCCAGCAGCAGACTCACTAGTGAATGCCTCTGTTTCTGTTCCTGTGCAGTCATACAGAAGTGAAGGGAGCCAGGCTCTTTGTTTGGTCAACCCATGGGAAAGGTCTCACACTCTGTTCTGCTCGCTGAGAACTGAAACACTGATTCTATAGGGAAGACTACAAGAGCAAGAAAAAAAAGGGAAAGAAGATGAATCCCACATATCGGGAAGATTCACTGCAGGAATACAGTGATGAAAAGCGAGAGCGAGTGAAGGAATACAGTGAGACTCAAGAGTAGAAACAAATGATAATATTAAGGTAATTAGTAAGGGCTGAAATGAGAGGAGCAGCTAAGGGAAGAGAAAAAGGAGTATTGAAAAAGTGAGAAAAAGAGAGACAGAGATAGACGAGCATGAGGGTGGTAAAGAGTGAAAAGAGGAGCTGGATGGCACTTTGGCAGCTTCAGCGTGTTCCCAGGAGGATTACTCAAGCACTAGATGCCACAGACTGCCAGCAAGACCACAGAGAAGCTCCCTGAATGGAAACACACAACACAAACACACATACACATCTCTGTGGATGTCCCCCTGCCGTATACTGGTATCTATTTCACCTGTTTCCTCTCCTCCCTCTCCCCCCCCCCCAAGTTCTACTGTCCTTTTCTCTTCCTCTATCTTTTATTCCTCCACTTTTCCCAGCTTGTTCCCCGCCTCCCTTTTCTCACTCTCTATTTTTATCACTTTTTCTCTCTCACTTTCTCTGCAGTCCTTCCGAGCAGAAGCGAGGCCACAGACAGGTAACATATGCTCCATCTTCAGGCTGCTTGTGTTGGCCCTTTTACAATCTCATGCATGGAGGAGGACATCTGAGGAGAAACTACCCCTACTTCTACCCTGACCTCTCACTCCATCCTTTAGCCATATATCTCCTTTAAACCAAGACAAGAGTGCTATGTTTTACTGTCTGTCCTCCTCATCTTTTTTCTCTTTCTGTCCCTCCCACATATTAAATCTACTCTCCCACTCTATCTAACACTTCTGGCAGTGTAAAATCTCAGTTTGTCTGGCAGAAGCTGAAGTGTTTCCTCATTGTTCTTGGGTTTTATTGTTTTTTCTCAGGCACTAAACTGCAGGGAAGTACATTATGAAGCAGTGTATGAAATATAAAGGCAGCAAAGAAAATAGGCCAGCACTATCTGCTGCCTGTTTGCTTTCTATGTTGTCAGGCGTTTAAAAAATCTAACTCTAATTCTCAATGTAAAAACAAGAGAGCATATTATCACAGTCTGCCCACTACATGTGAACATCCTACAGGATTCAATTAATCTTTCAGCTTACTCTGCAATGTCAGTGCAATTTTCTTTTAATCTGTTCATGCCTGCTTACTGGTGATAGCTAATTTGCTGTCTGGTCTACCATTCCCAGTCATCTACGAGTACACTGGATTCCTCTGTTAATAATTCTCAAGCAAAGGGCGAGTACTTCAATCAATCCATACAACTGTTGAGATTGATTGGTAAAATTTAATTTCCACAGCAAAACACAGTCAATGAAGAAGCTATCAGTTAGTCAGGATATTGATTTTTTTTTTTTTTGGACCAGTGTGCTGTTACTTCCTTTTCATATTATTTACCCCTGGCTTGCATATCTCAACTACCCTCCCCCCCTTTATTAAACACAAAGGCACACATACACACACACACACACGTTCATGTAAACATCTACACTGCCCTGAGTACCCAGAGCGATGTCTACCCTAATTAAAGTAATGTCTTCACAGATGGTTATCATAACAGATTCTGAGGAATATGACTTGGAGATCGGCAACGCTGCAGGGTTTTGTCTGGCTGCGTGAGTGCCTCTGTATGTTGTGTGTGTGTGTGTGTGTGTGTGTGTGTGTGTTTGCAGGATTTCTTGTGTTGATACTTTCATCATTATTATTAACTTTATTACCTTAAAAAAATAAGTTTTTTCATTGATTGTAAAGAAATATTGATAGCACACAATTATTTTAAGATGTTAAAACTTGTTTAGTAATTTCATGTAATCCTGATAGAATCCTGATTCAATGTAATGATGCATTTATCGTGATTTGCACATTTCTATGAGGTGATAATAACATAAAATAAAAATGATTAAATAGAATATATTTCCTAGAACAGCACATGGCAAAACACCCAGGAAATCTTTTGTTTCTATTATTTTCTGACAAATTCAGGTAAAATAGATTAATGGATCTCTGCATAAATTCCCCCCTCACTAATGATCTTCTTCTCTGTAAACAAATGTTAAATATGTGCATTCATGTGAATTCTCATTATGTGGATTGGTTGTTATGGCTGCATTTAAAAGCATGTAACCCTCTCACATGGCTTATTTTTAAAAGAAATCCCACTTATAGATTCAGGCCATGCATTTATATACTAAATGACTCATCCTGCCTTTCAGCATGTGTGAGCTTGCCTTGAATTTCTGTCCTGTTCATTCATGTAAGGCAGGAAATGCCACAGTACAGTAGTTTAGAGAGCAGCCTCTGGGAAAAGGACAAAATGCATTAGCTGCATGGACACTTTCTTTTACAGATTCTCCCAGCAATTACACTGAAGGCCAAGGCCTCTTCAGATCCCAGCCCTGCCTCACAATGCACATGGTGTAGCTGGTTCCTTTCACCAGGGCCACCAGTGGAACACTGCGTGTCAATTATAAACCCAACAGGACCAAGCATCACCTGATTGTCACTTTGCTATCATCATGCTGTTCAGAGAAGCACCCTCAACCACACCTTGTACTCGTTTTTCAAGTGACAAGCCAAGTGTAATGCTGACAGCGATCAACTAGCTGTGCCATGAGAGCTGGTTTCCATGGTGACATTGATGGTGCTATTGGAAAACTACGTGTGTGCCCGTGTGTGTGTGTGTGTGTGTGTGTGTGTGTGCGCGCGCGCGCGCGTTTTAATATGAAAGAGGAAAAGAGCTGCTACGATTGGCTCAAAATGTGGGTGGTGGTGGTGGTAGCCTAAGGTAATAATCATTCTATTTTCAGGAGCATTCCCTGTTTCTGTGTAAATATAAAAACCTTTCTTGGTATAATGCTTTAAATGTGAAAAAAGAAAGAAAAAAAAAAGAACACGGCTGGTCATTTTGCAAATAAAATACGCGGAAAACGTTTTCAAGGATTAATAAACTACATAATACACTGCAAATCACGATGTGTTTTCTCTCTCAGATCAGTCATAGCAAGACTTAATATTCAAGTAAATTACTTCGTGAACTCAAACTACAACTTGTTGACTAATTCAAAAATAATTGGGCAAATGCCAAACAGTCGCGCCCTGTGTCTAACCAAGATTTATTATACTCTCTTGTGTTATTTGTCAATGTCATCATAAAATTTGTTTTTAGAAAGGGGGTGATTTTAAAGTTATTGGATAATTCAGTTCAAAGCAACTTTCTTTTCTTTAAATTATGTCCAACTCTTTAAAACGTTTGGTTGCAGTAAGGCAAGGGGAGTCCTTCGGTTGAGTTTAAAGAAGGCTGCTTTAACTATCGAACACACAACATCCAGATATTTAAGCATAATCTTTGTCTCTAATACCTGCACCTCTGACACCAAAAGTGTTGCCAACGTCGGATTTCGCAACAAATGTGCAGACTGTTTCCCTGTGATGGCATGCATTGCAACTTATTAACAGATCTTTCATTTACGGCAAACCACTTCGACTTATATTTGGTGCATGCACGTCTTATGAATCTCGTGAAGAGATGCAGCTCTTTTGTTCTGTAATGTGCAGCAGGAGCGCTCTGCTTTCCGGCCAGGTTGTCACTGTGTTAATTTATGCGTATCTGTGGAATATGAATATTGCACAAATAACAAAAATCAAATATAATTTTAAAGGAGATCTGCACACTGGTGTTTCCTTCCTCCTTTACCTACAACCATGAACGCCCAGTGCACCGGCATTCATTTCTCGATTGAAGCAATTATTTCAATTAAACTGTAAATTGTGCTATTAAATGACAAATTAAGCTACAAGTCACAAGTCACAATCAACGAAAAGTCATGCACATTCTCATCATCTGCGCCATTGCGCGTTGGTTGACTGGTCCAGTTTGCAAGCTAAAATAAAAACCAAAAACAGCATCTTACCTTTGCTGAAAACCACGATGAAAAAAGTTTTTGGTCTTGTCCCCTTGCAGTGTCTCCTTGTCGCATCCGCTTCAGAGAGAGGTCAGCCACAGCGAGCTGCAGAGCGCACAGCGGTCCAGGACAGGGGCGCTTCACAGATTAAACGAAGGGATTTTTCTGTCAGTAAAATCCTAGGAGCTCCGCAGCTCAACGATCCCACTGACTGAGCTCTGCCTCACCTCACTCTTCGGCGCTTTACTCCCCCACCTACCTCCGCCCGTTTCCCCCCTCTTTGTCTCTTCTGCATGGGAATGCCAACTCCCGTTGGTTGAAGATGCAGCCTATACCGTACTCATCTCTCTCTACCTCTTGTGTTTCTCTCTCACCCACGCTCTCTTTCTTACACACACAAACCCTGATTTGCAAACACTGTCAAAGTTGATGCTGTTCATGAGGAGGTTGTAGTGCAGAGAGCTGGATTTCCTATATTTTATGAAAATCGTCAAAAACCCAGCCTAACCCGACAAAGTACCCCAATTAAACTGTGCATTAATATTCAGAAGGGGTTCTGCAGGTTCTCTGAGCCTCTCTGCCCTTACTGGTCAGTCTTTGATGTTTGTGACCTTTACTTTGTTGCAGTGGCTACTCATTAAACCCAGTAGATGATTTCCATGGCGAGAATAGCACCATATCTGTCTAATTTTCTACAGCACTGCAGGTCTAACTTATATGGCATCATCTTTTAGACAAGTAAAGGGGACATACACATTTCTTTGAGAATAATACGTTTAATTTTAGCCTTTGTGGATACTCCTAAAACAGAATAAAACCACAAAATATATGATCAGTGTGAAGAAAAAAACATGGAGAAGAGGGGCTTGGGAACATCATCAAGACAGTGAAAATGGAAACACTTTGGTAACAATAACATTACTACAATTTATCTTTGATTCAAGTGCTGTGAAAATCACATTATTGTTTTAATTAATGTTGATTATTCTCCTAATTCTTTAGGTTGAAAAACCCTAATTTAATTGAAAGTTGCTGATTAGATGTCAGTCAATTTCTGTTGACTGACATGTTTAGTCAGAAAACCCTTTTAAAGCAGCAGAGACAAAAAGTTTAAAGTTCAAAGAAGCTAATGTAAAACACTGAAATGCATAACGAGATTAGATAGCAGGGCAATATTATATAAAGACACTGGGTGACACTGCCTGAACGAGAGTGATATTTCTCCTTTGCAAAGAGACTATGGACACTGTCCTCATATAAGGCATTGGCCATTTGTCATCAACTGCCTTAAATCTTTTCTTGTAAGCTTATCTGACAAGACCCTCCTGTCTTTTATGAAATAAAGCAGAATTAAATGGTCTGTAAGCTTCATCCCATGCCAGCTTGTCAAACAGCATCTGAATTCCACCCCCATCTAACAGTGCCAACACTTTTTTTTTTACTTTCTGCAACCAGCAATGACACCCACATTATATAGCATGCAGAGGTGACAACATATACATGATATATATTCATAAAACGTGCACTGTTGTTTCCATTTTAACTATTATCACCGCCTTCTATGACAGCAGGCTTTTTTCACCCCTTCTTCACTTTTACCTTCAGGCACGTTCAGATGAGACTTTGTAGAAACCAGTTAATTTTAAGCATTCATGAGGCTACAGAGCTGGGAAAGCTCACTGAGAGTACATCAGGGTGACACAGGAGAGAAATGTTCTCATCCTGTTTCCTACGAAATAACACTGTTACTTGTCACCGCATATAAGCTGATCTGTTAGGAAAGAGCTCTTTTAAGAGGGGAAACCTCCCCATATGGCGCAGTGCACTCAAGGTCATCCTCATAAGCTTGTAAGACTACTCATGAGAGTAGGTAAAACTGAATTGTTATTGCAATTATGTTTGACTTACTGCTCTGTATGCCCTTAAAGCTTATTGGGCAGCAAATGAGAGCATGGGGAGTAATAAGAGCAAATCCCCAAAACTGCTCCAAGACATAGAGCAAGAGTCAGACGCTGACTAAGCCGTGTGAGTGGTGGAGTGCCTCTTCAACTGAGTTTATGTTCCTCAAAGTGCAAAGTTTGCATTTTTGAAACTGACCCAACCGTTTTAACATTTGGGTGAGTTTCTGTATGTATCCAAGCTGCACTGACTGCTGTGCGGCAGCAGTTGTGTGGGCAGCACTAATTAGAGTCCTGACTGATTCAAGTTGCAGCTTTGCCACCATCGTCAAAAAAAGGAGAAATGAAAGGCTATAATTGGAGTTATGGACAGAACATGACAGAATAGTGGTGTTCTTAGTTTAATTTATCAGTTTGAGTGGTTCAAATGTGTGTTGAAAAAGAAGATGATCAACACACCTCAGAAAAGTATTTAATCATTAAAGCAGCTGCTTCAGCAGCAGTTAGATAGATGAACCAAATTCTCCGGGTTGCCCACATCTCCATCTGAGAACCCGAACACCCTTACCCTACCCCTAACCCTAATCATCCAGATCCAGATATTACAACAGTTATCGACTCTCTAATTTGTGGTTGATGTTTTTGGACAAAAGTTGGACTTCTCTGCTCTAATTGTACTAAGATAAGGAGGACTAACCCATCCATCACCACCCTTCATGTTGTTTTTTCCTATGTCCCCAGCCCTTTGGAGTGTCTTATCCTTCACCACTTAATATTTAAATATTATAATCCTTAAATACAAATAAATACAGCTCTCCCCTCCATTTCCTCTCAACTTTCACGCTCCTCTGTCTGTTACTGGTCCAAAATCTCATCCATTTCCTGCAATCCCAGAAAAGGCCATCGCCTTCTCCTCCCTTGTCTATTGTTAATGCTGTCTCTTCAAGATGATACAATATCTTGGGTGTCGTTTAGCTCAGTCGGTAGAGCATCCGCCCCATGTACAAAGGCTCAGTCCTTGCCGCGGCAGCCCAGGGTTCGAATCCGACCTGTGGCTCTTTCCTGCATGTCATTCCCCATCTCTCTCTCTCTCTCTCTCTCTCTCTCTCCCCCACATTTCCTGTCACTCTTCAAGCTGTCTCTGTCAAATAAAGCTCCAAAAGGCCAAAAAAGATATCTTGAAAAAGCAGTTCCACACAAGTGAGAATGAAGCATGAGCCATTATGAGGCCGATGTAGACAGCTATGTTGATTGAAAAATGAAGTGTATCTGTTCAGTCAAATGGGTGTATGTGGCGTATAGGTACCTGGGGTAGTATGCATATTTTCAGCCATTACTGTCACAGTTGGTTGCATTAATTCTCTGGTAGGGTGTCATTAGACCGTTGCTAAAGTGTTTGACTAGATGATGTCATTAGTGCCAGTTGAACCTCAAATGAATGAAAATAATGTGGAAAGATAATGAAAATATGCCATTGAGGTTTGTTTCATGTATTTATGTATATGAGGAACATCTTTTCATCACTCCACAAAAAACTGATGTTTTCATCTCATCAGTGGAGCTAAAGCATCAGTGTATGTTTAAGTAACATGCTTCATGCACATCATGACTTTTTCCATTGCACTCCATTGCTGCATTTTCTTTTTACACCAATTGTTCCGCCTCAGCGAAGCATAAGAACGTTTATGTGATGTTTTTAGGTTTTTTTCCGTCGTTTTTATTCAGGATTTTATGTGCAAATTTATCCTGTGCATAAAAACAGGTGGATGGAGATGGGATGGAAATGCATGCAGTGCACGCATACGTCCATGAAAGGTTACCGGCTAAAATGTGACATTGCTCTAAACAGGCATGGTTAGGAAGAGAAATGCATATCAGGAGTACCCCCTTTTCCACCAAATTTAGCTGTGGTTCTTGAACTCGTGTTCAGGATTCAATCAATAAGAAGTAATATTCTCATCAGAAATAAACCTGCCTCCTGTGTAAACTGTCCATAATTGAGTCAGCCTATGTTACTGTATTTTAACATCCGTCATAATAGTGGCACTTGAAGAGCAGACGCAGTATAAAACGTTTGATAAACAGTGTTCTAAACCATTGCCTTGTCATGTCATGACATGTATTCCTATGTGCAAAGTCCACCAAGTATTCACAATGTTGACAATCTAGTCTTGCATGTCCTAACCTCTGTAGGTTTAGAGAATATGCTCCAGTGCTCACAAATGTGCTTCATCTTTGTTCAAGATATACTGTAACTGACATGTTTTGCAGGATTAGCATGTGGATTATGGTATTACAATTATTTCGCAAGGCAAAAGACAAACAACATTTAAAGAAACAGTCTTTCTTTGTTCAGCTTGGTATGTTGCCTCACACTATCATGTAGCCTGGTACCTGAGTATTGGTTCACTGTGCTGTGTTTCAGCACTGTAGAAGTAAATGTGAGCCAGGACCATTCTCAAATGGTTGCCACTTTTGGCCAGTATCACCCTATAGAATCGATAATTAACACAGCAATGCTTAATTGTTCATTTTAAAGAGACATTACTTATTATTAACTATATATGATTAGTTAGCAAATTGCTACAGTTTGCTTGGTCACATGATAAAACTATGCCCCAGGTCATTGTCTTCATGCCACTACAAGTAAAGCCGTCATGGAAATTCAAGGAATAGCCAACCTTCCCTTAGGTTTGCTTGCCCATGATACAAAGTCAATTATCTGAGCCTTCAATATTTGGTTGGTTGCATGTACCAGACAGGATTGTGAAAGATAGTCAATACTGAAATGTCAGGATTCTCTTCTGTATGCAAAGCAGCAGGAAACCCAGCAGGGTATTTAATCCTCACCCATTTGCCACTCAAGTTTGTCAGCAATGCCAGCTGTTAAGAAATAAGCAAAAAACCAGTGAATACTTTTAGTTTTAGCACCTGAACTCTGTGACTCCGGTAGGTGATCTTCCCTTGAGAAGTCTATGTCCAACTTATGTGAAGCAACAAGTCACTTCATCATAAATGAGGCACATTGGTCAGGTAACTTCACTCTTTTGTTTCTTGAATTTGCAGGTTACTAATGTTTAACCTCAGCCTTTCTCTGCCTGCAGATGCAGTTAAAAACAGTCTCCAGTGTGTGGGATTTAAGAATTGTAACACTTTTATTGTCTAGCCTTTGCCTTGTACAGATATAGATAGATTGATCATTTGGGAACTGTGTTATTGTGAGCCCGAAATCCAGGGCCAGCCCTAGGCATTTAGTGGCCCTAAGCAAGATTTCGTTTGTGGCCCCAAAAAACTCCTAGTGCGGTCAACAAATCGCACACACCACTCATAACTGAATCAACACAGGCACACAATAGAGATGGACAAATCATTCGACATCAAATCTCTTGCTGTATTTGAGGGTTGGCAAGTAGCTACAAACAGAACCATAATGTGAAAAGTAAATGATGGAGAAAACAAAACAAACTGTTCAACGATCATGGAGGATCATCATTTTGTCCAGAGAACAAAGAAACTAGTTGTTATTAAACAAGACTAAGTTATTAAAAGACTACACAGGCACTTCATCTTATGTTTACAGCCAAATGAAGATATTAACCAGAGGTCCTGTCTGATCAATAAGGCAAAAACATGATGATGATTTGCACACAGGATAATTTAACATGCATAATATTTTCATGAGGGAGGAGCTTTGAGGCTTCCCTTTTATTTGGCTTCAGATTTGTCACGTACACTTAAGTTATAATACAAGATTTCAGCATCGAGGAACAATCAGGCCACATTCCTAATTTTATTGAGAATCATCATAAAGTTTCAGGGCGTTCCCATAACCCCAGTAACTCACAGTGCCAGAGGAGAGGGAGAGATGCTGTGCTGCTGCCGCTGAATAAAGCCGTTCTGTCAGACGTCTTCTTACATGTTGAGAAAACTTTACAAACCAAGTGTAAAAATGACAACACAGCTCTATGACGACAGGTCTATGATGACAGAAATTCAGCATTGTGCATTTTAATAAGCTGTTTAGGGAGGAAAACGTGATATACAGCTACCATTTACACCTGCTCCATTATAAAGGGTACACTAACCCTAAAGGGCATAGGCGAGTGTTAATGGCCTCACAGGAGCAATCAGAAAACATGGGAAAGTGTCACGAGGATGTTTGAGGGTAATAAAGCTGGCAAGTCTTCGGAAATACCCCAGGGAGGTGAAGAGGTTTCATTGGGGGAAGAGGTTAATGCAAGTATTGAACTGTGTGCTAAGGTTTATATGTTTGAAAGATTAGCTTTAGTACAAATGCTCACAAGAACAGCTAAACCAAGAGAATGATTTTGCCCACCCCCCTCCAAACAAAGGAACCACACCTGCCCATACATATAAATACTGCATATTTCCTGTGGTCTTTCTCCATTTTGCTATCTCTGTAACACGTCCTGCGCTTCCCTATCTTGCTCTCTCACATACTCTTTCTCAGTTCAGTAGCAGCAGCCAGAAGGCTTTGCAGCTGCTGCAGGAGTCAAACAATCAAAGCTATAATAAATCATCACTTCTGGCTGTGCGATTCAGTCATAGGCCTGCATATGGATGAAAGCACAGCCGGGGCTTTACATCAATACAGGAAAATTGCTTTGTGTGTTGAAACATGGGCATGTTGTATATTTATTCAGGGCTGCATAGAAGTGTATAAATGACTATCTTCCATTTTATATAGGCATACAGTATGTGGCAGGTAATGACCAAATAATACCCTGCTCTCTTTAGGCTCATATGTATTACAGGGCTGAAGAGGAGTGGTTCTTGGGGAAGCATGATGAGTTGCTAGGGAGAAGATTAGTTCAAAAATGTGGGTAGGGATAATTTCACAGGGCAGTAAACACATTACTGCTTAACAAATAAGGCTAGAAATACATTATAATTTTCACATAATCAACAAATACCACCAAAACCTCCAACCAACAATGAATTGCATTGTCCGTGTAAACGACAATATATTATATTCCAATATTCCATATTATATTCTGTGCCACAGACCTCCTCGCTATTGCACTGGGTGACAAATTACTTAATTTCAATGAATGTGGGCATTGTAGTTTATTTTGAGTCATTGAATCATATGCAACATGCTAGGGCTGTAATTGCTTACTAGTGCAACAGATGCATATCAATCCACAGATGGAAATAGGTCCAGATAAATGCACTTTTTAGTCCTGTTTGAGTAACGCTATAAACGACAGTGCCCAACTTCACCTTAAACATTTATGACCAATTCGTTTTTTTTTTTTTTTTAGTAAGGACAAGGACAAGAAAACACAAAATGTAAATGTATGAGGACATCATCTCAGCAGTCCCACAGACCAGAATACTTACAATGGAGCTATGTGTGGATTTTTAGTGCCAAATGTTTAGTTCAAACGGTTATTTTCCTCACTAGGAACAAAGCACAGAGTTCCCATCGACCTAACTGGGAAACTAAACTGAAACCTAAACATATGGGGAAGTCTGGTGTTAAGTAATTTGCCCCTCCGCCTCTCCAGCATTAACTATGGAGTTCTCATGGTAGCATTTTCTCATCATTATCCAGGTACTTTGCTCGGGGTTACATCTCTGTTCCCAGGACAGTCAGGGCTTGGTTAAGTGTTGCCCATGTTTCTATGGATGATGCCCTATGAGCTAACTAGGGCCTGTGAACAGTCAGTCTCCCAGACCAAGTGGACAGCACTCTTCTCTGGGAAACATGAGACAATACTAAGCTGTTCAGTTCAACTTCAGTAAATGGGTGAGGAAGGAAAGACAGAAAGTCTTTGATAGATGTAGTTCCTGTGAAGTGCAACAAATCCAGGATAGAAGTTTTGCATTCCAGTTGTGATTACATTACATTATTATAATGAAATGTTATAAATGGCGAGACTAAATGGAGATATTAAAATAAAAGCAAATAGAAGTTTACAAAACCCCATCCTGAAAATTAAATAATCCTGAAAAAATAGCCCATTGTGCTTACAATTTCAGGCTATGCTCAGGTTCATAAGGTCTTAGAAAATCTATTCTGGGCTCAGTCCAAGTCATGTTGTAAAGTAATAAATACATTTTTGAAATTGATTTGAATATTTATGAGCATGAAATATGCCCAGACAGATTCCTTTTTTGGCACATCGTTTCAAAGGTCTGGCAGCCATGTCAGAGACCAGCTGGTAGGGTAGAAAAGGAAAGAATTTCAGTTTAGGAAACAAAATGAAACAAAATGTGTGACCTTGTTACTGAAATACAAGATAGATCTTATCTGAAGAAAGACATCGAGTACTGTCACCATATGAATCACCTTTAAATAGATTACTACCTTTCTGGGCACTCAAGATTAGGTCGTGGTGGGAAATGTACGGCTGCAGTGGATAAAACTAACTGCGGTGACTTAAAAAGATTTTAACACAAACATGTTGGCCTCATGAAATATTTTATGATTGAAAATGAAAGGCCAAAGTGAGCCACCAGTCATGATAATATACCACAGAATACTGGTGGGTGAAGCATAGTGACCTTTTGACCTGATCTGAAGATGCAGATGACTCAAAACAGTAAATCGTGACACAAAAACTGCAGTGTGCCACTGAACATCAGTACTCATTGAAAAATGTCCCTTCCTTACAACAAATTTACATTAAATCTATTTTATTAACAAGGAATTAAATTACTTTATGTAATATGAAATGTACAGAAGCTGAAAACGGCCATGCTTGCAATTATTTGATTTAATGCTTTATCATGAGAAAACACACTTTTTTCAACATAATCAGATAATGAACATGTAAATGTTAATCGACATCATGAGAAAGAAATAGGTCATGTCCTCTTCTTACTTATGATGTATATCAGAAATCAGGAGTCTCATGTCAGCATGCATAACTGTAGGATCTGATTTAAACGGAAAATGTCAGATCGAGGGCGATCACATGGTTTACTTTGAAACTCATGGACATCTCGTATGAAGAAATTAGCTAATTTTATCAAGAAATCTGCCCTTTGTTTTCTTGTTAAATTGAGATAAATTAGCTCATCATCAAGAGAGAGAAAAACACGATTTGTTATCTTGAGATAACAAAATAATTAACTCAAGATAACAGCAATTAAAAGAATTAGCAAGCAAGCATGGCCATTTCTCAACAGTTCAATTCCTTTCTCTCATCAACATTATTTCCAGCAATAGCAGGAGGTTGTTGTCAGTAAAAAAATATCTGATAAACTAAAATCGATTCTGAAAAAATGTGCGGCCTTAAATGTTCAGGCAGGGTTCTTTGAAGTGATCAGTGATCTTTACTTTCTTTGAGGGTTGGCAAGTAGCTACAAACAGTAACATAATGTGAAAAGTAAAAAAAAGAAACTATTTTCTTTGGATTTGTCAGAATTTCCTCATCATGTCAGAGGTGCTGTGGTCCCATTAACTATATATATATGTTTACTGAAGACTACACAGGTAGTTCGACTGATAATTTGCAGCTAAATGAAGATATTAACCAGAGGTCCTGTCTGATCAATAAGAGTGAGGATAAATACCAAAGCATGATGATGATTTGCACACAGGACAATTTAACGTACATAATATTTTCATGAGGGAGGGGCTTTGAGTCTAAAAATGACAACACAGCTCTATGATGCATAAATAACTGTCAGTCAACTTAACCCCCGCCCCCATTACTTCTAATTGCCTGATTTTACTGGTCCTTTGTTATGTTTTTAGTGCTCAGCCTTGATTCACTCATTACACAGTTTATAACTTTAATTATTTATTACTATTTTTGAAATCACCATATTAAACACAAATGAACCAGCATGCAGAGCCTGGCTCCTCTATGGATGCGCCAGCATAGAGTAATAATGTATTCTTTATTGCCCCCTTTTGGAAGTCAATATAAACTGCAGCTCATCTATCTATGTAAACTCACGTCTGAATAATGGAGGAAGGTCAGAATGGAAGTAATTGATTTAATTTGAGCACAGAAGAGGGAATTGATCTGTGAATAACGTGCTCCGTTTATGGTTGTGAAAATGGTGCTGCTCTGACCTGGATTCATTTGCTTCACTGCACAAGCCCACCGTACGCCTCATAGAGCAAATGTAAGGTGTTTCTTTTCACATCACCTCAATGTAATGATTTAATTATGTCCTTTGACAGTAGAATATATTGATACATGCGTTCTGAACATTCTCAATTTGCACTGTGATGCAAAATAATCACACCTTGACCAAGTCTACCACACCCACATTTTCTTTAATTAAAAACATCATGATTTTCTTTCAATACAATATGTACATCTCTTTCGTCATATGAAATGATAGAATAATTAAGTCTATTACAACATATATACATACAAATGAGTACAATACAAACCATCATGAAATGGTTTTCTGGTCATTTTCAAGTCTGTAACCTCAGGTTGAGGGACCTGAATACTGAAGTCTTCTGATGAAAGGTTGATGGCCAGCACATCTAATGTGTTAGCACCCCCTTCAGTTAGAGCACTGTGTTGTCCAGTGTTTCCAGTGCTTCTGCAATGAGTGAGAAAATGCCCTTGTGCACGAGACCAATAAAAAAGGTAAGGTAAGGGAGAGGACTTTAAGATATGAATTTAAATATAAGCATAGGGAAGTCAGACAGCAGGATTTCTATTTCATATTGCTCTCCAACCAGTCTTTGAAGTTGGCTACATGTGTGTAGACAGTATAGAGGGCAGGGTCACACTCCCCTTGGTCATAGCCAAAGCTGACCAATCCCAGAAGTCTCCACAGCCCTTTGTTCTCCCCTTTTACCTGTGTAAACCTGGGAGAGGACCTCTGATTGTTGCTGGCTTGGTTCTCAGAGAGGGCAGGTAGAACAAGGATTCCCCCAGTGTCAGAGGGACAGATGTTAGAGGGTACATAGTCAGGCTTCTGGCTGGCACAGAGCATATTGTCTGTGACGCTTACTGGCACACCGTTGCGAGCATACTGGTGCTCACACGGGACTACATCAGCAAGGTGAACGAGTCCAACCCTTGCCTTCTCATCAGGACCTAAACTTGAATCAGGCAGTGGAGACCAACCTGTCACAAGCCCCTGTCCAGAGGTCACGTCTTCTCCTAGGCTGTCTGAGAGGCAGAGGGGCACAACCTTCTCTCCAATCCTTGCTTTGTCCAGTAACTTAACCACAGCTATGTCAGAGTCGAGAATATGTGGGTCGTAGTTCGGATGAATAGCAATGGAGGCCACCTAGAGGAGAAAAGATAGTATTACTGTACAAGTTTGTTTAAAACGGGTAATGAGAAAATTATTTCTCCAGTAGCTTACCCTCAAGTGTTGGAGACCTTTAGTGTCCCTGTGGTCATCACGGTAGTGCTTCCCTACCACCACCTTGATCTTGGCTGCATCCAAGGGATATACCTTCCCTAGTTCTGTCACACAGTGGGCTGCAACCACCAGGCTCCTTTGGTTCACCAGAGCCCCACTGCAAACCAGCTGCCAGTCAGAAGCCCAATTGTGGTTGCCTGTTCCTGCCCCATGGTCCCCCTTCACGGACCCTGCCTGGCTGTCTGTCTTGGTCACCTTTGTCTCAGCTCCGTTGGTGGAGCGGCGGTAGATGGCCACCAGCCAAGGCCAGTGAGCCTCTGCCGGCCTCTCTGGGTCAAAGGTTGGATGCTTCCCACACACTGCCAAAGAGGAGGTGACAGGATGAGAGGACAAGAGAGGGAAAGACCATTATCAAGAAGAGGAGAGGGAAAAGGAAGACAGGAACAAATTAGACTTACATGGAGACTTTGTAAACATTTAGTGGTGTCACTGAATTACCATTCCCTTCTTATTTTAACTTTGCATAGAAGCTTGCTGTTCTTTTTCAGATCATTTGCCAAAACAAAGCAGTGGCATTGATGGAGCAACATATAAAACTCCCCAAAAGTCACACAGTCTCGTGAAATGTGAAAGATGCCTTAGTGCATTGAACTGTTTTCTAAAAAGAAATGTAGTCCATTAACATAGAGACATCTATTTTACATACCCTGCACAAAATGTTCATACAATGCACCACAGGATATTTATACATCTTATTCCTCATGGCATCAACCAAGTTATAAATAAGCAGACTTTAGGCATATGAATTTAGACTTTCGAGCTACTTTTACTACTTTGTTCAACAATATTGTGATTAGTGTCGTAAAAACTGAATCTACCTCCAGTGTTATTGATATTGTTAGAGATGTGTGCACACCTCTTTTATTAAAGCTGAACACAGTTCACAGACCCAACACCTTTCTAGGTTGGTATGAGGACAGGCTGTCCAAGAGGACCAGGCAGTTTTGTAATTGCTACCAATAGTAATTAAAGTGGCTGGCCCAGTGTGATTTCCTTCCACTCTGGACTAAGAGGACAGTTTTTCACATGGAAGATATAATGAAGAAAATTAAGAAGACTTTTAAAGTGATTAGGCCTGAAGACAAACACTTCTATGTGGACCAATCTGTGTAAAAGGGCAACCTGAGTTCTTTTACACAGATTGGTAATATGTTATCATAATGTTCCTTTGCAACATTATTACATTAATGTGGGGTATGTCGTTAATGGATCTGCACTACTCCTCATTAGCAAAATGGACGCACGCAGTGTGCCAGTCTGCTGCTCTGGGGGCTGGTGAGACTTCCAAATAAACTCAACCTGTCTATCTGGTTCCACTTAGGGAGGTTCTGCATGTTTGTACCATTATCATATGCAAGTTACTAAAACTTTGCCTCTGGCTTTGTTTAAGAAGCACTGACAAAGTTGCTGGAACATGATTATGTTACTATTCTATCATCATCTGTGAGAAATGTGCATACATACTGTCACAACACCTGTTTTGAAACTTTTGACTTTCTCCAAACTACATCAGATGTTGCTGATGATGAAGAAAGCAGACAATGTTGGGTATGTAGGTTGTACATGTGATTGCAGCCAGGAAGAAGCTAAACTCTAGTTGCATCTATTGGCTTTTCATCTTCCATCAAGTAGTAATGAGTGGACTACAAACTAAAGACATGGGTGAAGAAGCTGACACCGTGTTCCTCAATGCCATTAATCAAAGGCAGTGATATGCAGTATTTTGATAATATTGCTGCATTAAATAAATTAAGACACCATGTCTGAATTATCACATAATAATTTTATATGACATATCATTATTGTTATGTGGGTGTAAATATTTGTTCTGTGATTGTGTGGTGTTTCTTTTTCCAGTGGTCCTCTGCTGCCCCCACCTGGTGAACAGGACACATGACGCCCACTCCATTTCCCAGTCTTCAAGCATGTGCGCCGAGAACTGCCAGAGTGTTGGTAGAACTGAGAGGCACACTCATACTCTATATGTGTGTACAGGTGGTGGAAGCCCTGGGGCAACTGGGAAAGCACAGGAGGGCCTTTAGTGGGGCCGTCAGACTGGAGCTGTCGACCCAACCCGGAGGAGTACAGCTTGTGCACAGGCGTCTTTCTGAAGAAGAGACCAAGGGTATGCAGACATACCCCTTTGGTTTAGTAAATGCTTTTGAATGTAAGTGCAGAAAAATGTACTGAATGACATACAGTGCTTATGGAAGTTAAGCATTTCATTTCCTTGTAATCATTCTCATTATATAACATAATGCGTAATGTACTATAAGCATACCTGGATGGTGTCTGAGGTGGCAGGACTCTTTGTCTAACCAGCTCTGACACTTTGGGCTCCCGACATGCTATAAAACAACACACGCATATAGAACCATATGTCAATGATACAAACACACAAACACATACAATATAATACAAACCCAAGTCTGTTGTGATTTCAATGGAGCTGCTGCAACTGGAAAAATGACTGGAATGTGAGGAATTGTAAACTGAAAGAAGTTCCATGTCTTCATCAAAACAACAATTAGTGCTGTAGAGGTGCAGGTGTATTTTGTTGCCTCTGGACAGAGCCAGACTAGTTTTTTTGCCCAGTTTCAGTCTTCTGTTACACGTGACCTAATTGGCTGCTGGCTGTAGAGTCATATATGACAGACAGACTCCACAGTAGTATCAATCTTCTCATCTAACTCTCAGCAAGAAAGAGTAAAAGTATTTCCCAAAGTGTTTGAACCAACTATTCCAGGTTGAAAAAGTCTTTGGCTGCTGTATATCCTCCAACAGCAGAATTTGCTTTGTCTCTTTTAATTCATCAGGAAAGTCAATCTAATGGAAGTTTGACCACTTTGCTTTTGGCAAGGAGCTGAAGAGCATTCAGACTAAAATCCATTAAGAACTAATTAACATTTACAGCTCCAGACTGATGGATTATTGTACTGCAAGAAACCATTACTAGCATTTAGCGTTAGCATTTGATTAGCATTTCAGAGCCCATTACTTACTTTATATCGACAAGTTTTATGGCCAGATATAAAATGAGTAACCCATGACCCCTTATTAATTACTTACTCAATTGATGGTAAAACACTGAGTCTTCAGTACTGTGTATTTGTACTTAAAACCCCTTTAGACTTAATTAGATGGTATTAACTATTTGACAATGCAGTCATAAAAATGCTTCATGCCTACAGGCGTTCCTTTCCTCTTCGTTGTACAGCTTCCACAAACAACCGACTAACATCAGTGTCAGTAATTAAACCCATTTAAACAACCAGGGACCAAACAGATGAGGGGTACCTCTGACACAGAGGGGCTGTTTTCCACTCCAGGTACCATCTGGCTGGCAGGTACGCCGGGAATCACCACTGAGACCATATGAGTGGTTACAGAAGAACTCCACTGTTTCCAGCTCCACCCCAGGCACCTGCTGGTGGTAGCCATGGTAGAGGCGAGGTAGAGGTGGGCAGCTTTTCTCTGCAGGAGTGGAACAGACAGTTAGTGAAGGTGAAGACTAGGGGAAGGGGATAGTATTCATTTTATTTTTTTCCCCAATGGGGCTCTTACCAGTGAAGCTTTGGTTTGCTTCTTTCTCCTTTTCTTTTTCTTTCTCCTCCCTCTCCCTCTCCAACTCCTCCTTTGTTTTCTCGACAGGTTCCTTTTCTGTCTTGTCCTCTTCATGTGTTTTTTCCTGTTTTTCCTTTGGCTTCCCACTTTCCTCACCTCCTGCTCTGTACATGGTGTACTGTGTCTTGTTGACTCTAGTGGGACTGGTTTTCCTCTCCAGCTCTGGAGAACCTATGCTATTATTTTCTTTCTTTGTGTATTGTGTATCATAGATTACTGTGTTGTTTTCCACCATTTCCGGTTCAAATATCTCCACTGTGTTTTCACCCTCAGCTATGACCGTGCCAAGCTTGGTGTCATTTGGGCCGACTTTATCTGGATCTCTTTTCCCATTCACCTGCTTCTCTTTTCTTTCCTCCCCTTCTTGTCCCTTGTTATTTATCACAACAATTTCTGTGATGTCTGTCTTTCCTATCTCCACATTTGTGTCTGGGATGCTTTCTTTTTTCTCAGGTAACTTTCCGACCCCAGGTTCGTTCTTTTCAACTGTATTCAGGCTATTGTCTGGGCTGTTACTATCCACTTTGTCTTTGTTGCCTTCAGTGGGTTTCTCTGACCCAGTATTTCTTTCCTCTGGCTCGCCTTCATTCCTACCCTCAGCCGCAGTTTTCTCTGGAATTGTACCAGTATATTTGTCTTCTCTGTCGACTGCTGTTGTATTCTTGTGCCCAATGTTTATATCTTTCCCTCCAACACTTTCTTTTTCTCCAGCTGTGGTTTCTTGACTTTTCTCTTTAGTTTTGCTGATATCTTTGTCAGTGTATATATCTGTGTCTGTCTCTTTTGGCTTTTCTGCTTCAGTGAGAGTATTATTCACTGTAGATAAAGCACACAAAGAAAGATCATTACTGGATTGTCAGTTATTGCAAACCATTTTATTTAAAGTAGACACGTCGTGTTGAATGGCTCTAGGCTCTGACTCATTTTCTGATCCATTATCCTTATAAAAAATGAGGTAAAATGAATTCTATGTCCTTTGCACTATTTGCACTGACTCATCCAATTGATCTCCGATTCCCATAATTTAAGAAACTTAGTCTGACCTTGAGTGCAAACAGGAGGAGTCCCACTCCAGGTGTTGTTAGGGAGGCAAGTCCTCTGGGAATTTCCACTGAGTTCATAGGGCTGGTAGCACAGGTACTGTAGAGCAATGAGCACATCATTGGGCCCATAAACCAAGAAGTGGTCCCCATGTGTTGGCTTGGGTGGTAAGGTACAGACTCTTTCCACTGGCACTGAAGAGAGGAAAGGGCTTTTAGAAGTAGTAAATCTGCCTGATTCTCCACAATCTGCACCATCTCTGGGGAAGTATGTACGGCATCCAGATATAAGCAAATGACACACAGATGCCAAATTCTAATTATTTGAGAGGGAAAAAAACAATTCACATCATTAACTTACCACACGCTGGGGCAGGAGCACTCCATGTGCCATCACTTAGGCAGATGGCAGAACGAAACCCCCGTAGCTCAAAGCCGGGGTCACAACGGAAAGTGATGCGAGCCCCCGAGTGTTGAAACAAACCCTCTGTGGATCCATGGGTGGGTACTGGAGGCCTGTGGCACCCCACCACTGAGTGGAAATACAGGCATGCACATTTTATTCATAAACACATGTTGTCTTATTTTCCTGAATCATCAAGATGTGAAGAGGATTTAGGCAGCATCCCCAGCATTCCTTAAACTTAAAAATAGACTAGTGTGTTCATTTCCTTCTGGTGTTTTCAGGTCAGACAGGTAGCCCACAAACTGAAATCTTACTCATTACTCTTTTAAAATATCCAGAGCTTAGCCTGCTACCTTAGAGGCTCAATAATGAATTATTTCACCCTTCATGGTAAGTGTGAACAGTTCACAGCAAGACTTTAACACATGGCTTGTAAATGAGGAAGAAATAGACGCAATAAAATAAACTGTTTAATTTTCCAGTGTCGTAAAAGTAGATATATAAAGCGGGATAGTAAAGATTGGACATGTTGTTGAGTACTGTGTTTAACTCTGACAATCTACTGCTAAATAAATGCATCCATAAATGGAGAACTGTAATTCTTTGAGCATCTTGTGATGTGATCCGTTTCCATGTGCACACAAATGTTGTGGTAAAGGACGGTACCACCCACAACTGAGTTCACAAAAACCAAAACACAAATGTTAACACTGAGGTTATCAGACCATTACAACACTCGTTGTGAGATGATCCTTCAGGAGGGGTTTTGCTATGTTGACTTTAAGGTGGGTCTCATCCATGAAATGCACTGTCTGTCGTTTTATAGCTGAAAAACCAAGGAACCCTCCCTATAATCTGGGCGTTTTTGCCTTTTGGAATTTTCAACCATAATTCCCTTTGGGGATGGAAAATGCAGTTGGCCACCCAAAAGTGGTAAACTGTAGCTGACCTCCTCCTTAAGTTAAATCATCCTGAAGCGCTGTAGGCATTGTTGTATTGTGCTTAAATGATTCATCTGCCTTGTCAGATTTTTTTTTACAGACATAATGAGAGTCTGGAGTTATTAGGGTGGAATGCTAACACATTATACATATCAACACATACTGTAAGCGAATCATCATTCATTAAGTTATTGCCTTGGAAACTATGTTAAACACAGTTAAGCACCCCAAAACAGATTAAACTAATTAAAAGAACAGATTACACTGTCCTCGATAGAAAAGAAAAAGGGAGATAAATAATTTCTAGTCTATATGATAATGTGTCACGGTTCTCTCATACAGTTTGATGAGTGAGTTTTAGTCCAGGTTTATGACAGATGACAGGTTGATTATTGGAGATTATAAAATACGACTGATGTCAGGTTCATATTTAAAATTCTGTGGCAGAAATGTAGGCTTAATTTCCTCTACAAAATGTCAGACATTAGCCTTATTCCAGCTCTCTTCCATTAAAATTAACAGCTGAGGATTCCTCATGGGAATACAGATGAATGCACACTGTGTGGAATGAAACTCCTGCCTGTTTTTATGGGTGTCTCCTCCAATGGAAAAGCTGGCTCGTGTTACAGAAGTAGAATTGTTTTACCATTAGTTTTATAGACTCAAATTTAGCCCTGAAAATGACACGACAAGAAAAAAGTGAGTGGGGTTCAGGAAGTCTGTTTTTGCAGGATCTTAAGGGAGGTGTATTGGTTATAAAAACACAAGTAAGGGTCCAGACACCCGTAAATAAAAGACCTCGCAGGCCAATTGAGTAGTACCCCACATGACGAAGTGGAGCTCTGTCTGTGTGTTGGTGCAAAATGACCTCACAACTTTAAAGTAGCATATAGTGGGTATCTTCAGAAGCCAAAATAGTTATCTGACATCACTTAATTCTAAGAAACTTTTTTTTTCTTCTCTGCTTTCTTGATTCTCCATATATTTTGTTAAAGTATTTCCCCCTATAATTTCATTGCTCAGTCATTGTCTTCACCCTGTCCACAGCAGTAATTTCATGTGAACATATTTGTCACAGTAGATGGTCATTTGGATTTGCAGCAATGTGCTGAAACTGTTATTTTCTTTATAGAAATGTTCAATGACCAAAACCATAGATGGGACTGCACAGACAGGGAAGGCAGCTGGCCTGAACCTAGGCCAAACCACAGACCTCTCCCTTGTGACAGTGAATCACTGCCTGCCTCTGGGCAACAACAGGAAAAAAAAAAAAAGGAGGAAGTCAATTCTTAATAAGCATGTAACTATGTTTGTTAGTTTCCAGAGAAAATGACTCAACCCTGCCCCATCACCCCCCTCCAAACATGAAATATCAGCATTTTTTTTAGGAATGATTATACTGTAGTGACTTTAGTATTGTCACAGACTCACCATTTTCACACCTCTTGCCTGTGTAGCCAGCCAGACAGGCACAGTGGTAAGTGTAAGAACTGTCCAGGATACAAGTCCCATCATGCAGGCAAGGAGAGGAGCTGCAAGCTGTAAACATACAAGTGTGTGTGATATTAGGGTACAAGAAGAAATGTTGTATTTATTAGCAGTATAATGATACAGTCTGTATTCTAAAAGAAATGGCTATCCTCACCAAGCTACATCAAAGGACTCATATTCAAAGCTGGCACAATTTAAATGTCATTGCTTCTTTCCATTTCTGAATGTGTGTGGGCATTTCTACACAGAAAGCCTCTGTTTACTTTTACTAGATCTGGCTTAGCCGCTGGTAAATTACGTGTGTGTGCCTCTGGGTTTTAGACCTTGAGAATGAGGACATTTCTGGAAAGTAAAGACATTTTGGTCTGTCCTTACTTTCATCAACAGGGTCTCTCAACAGGCTCTACAACCTGACGAAGGCTTTTGCCGAAACATGTAGGTGTTAGTCATGCACTGCTTTTTATTATACACCGGATGCTGAGTGCCTTGGAAACTTCTTTCTTGTTTGCATTTGTTGTGTGTCCCATGAGTCTAAAGAGTCCCTTGTTGTTCATTGAGTATGATTTTACAAATGACTTTTCATTATGTGTAAAGCACGGACACACTATTGTGGGGTTCTGTTATTGAGATATGAGTTGGTTTTGGGTTTACCCTTATTCTATGAATAAGATAATGATTAGGATTTGGGGCAGGGAATTAATTATGTCACCAAGGGTCCTCAAAAGTGTAGAAGTAAATAAGTATTAGCAGTAAATACATATAAATAGTAGTAACAGACATTTTGTGTTGTGGTTAAATGACACTGGTATATGACCTGCCTGAGCTCTCCTGGAAAGTGGCAAAGAATCCATCAAAATTCTTGTAACCATCAGACACAAAGAGTATGTGCAGACTGTTGCCAGAGCTCTGAACTGGGGCAGGTCTGTTGTTCCCACAGAATCGACCAATAACACGTGAGCTGATGCTGTCACCATCTCGCACCTCCACGTAGTCATAGCGGCAAGACTGATGGAACTCCAGACTCAGCATCATGAACCTATTAGTAAGAGAATGAGTATGAAGAAAAGAGGGAAAACACACATGAACTTAATTGTGTTAAAACGGTTTGAAGTACATTTTGGTGCTGCTATGTTCCTGTTTTCCCAGATTATAAGAGAACCTGTGTTCTCCTGGCAGTACCACCTCAGCTGGCATCATGGTACTGACGCATTCAAATCTTCAGCCAGCAAACAAGTAATGAACAGTAATGATAGCTGCTGAATAGATTAACATCTGCTGAAGGTGATTTCCTCCACTTTTACATGACTTAACAGTGTGTGAAATGTGTCTCATTGTTACCAAGTACAACAGCAGTTAAACATTTAGATGTTGCTTTGTTTTATGTTTTGTTTCTGTGTAACAAAGAGTAAGGGGAGTTGTGCACAGCAGTGAAGATTAACCTGAGATCATAAGTGCAGGTATAGGCATGTAAGATGACATTATTACTGTATGCTGCAATTTTGTACCAACATTTTATGAGTTAAGATAAAATAGGTGAGATAAAGAACAATAAATTGGCACTTAAAGTAAGCAAATAAAGAAACTAAAAACAAAAAGATGCCTATCTTTGGCTTTGTGGCTTTGGCAGGCTTAAGAAACATCTTGAGACTTTTTAGACCTATATTTAATGGATTTATTGTTATCATTATGTGCTTATTTCACAGTTTCAAGTGCACATATAAATTCCATAACATTTATGTAATGGCAATAATCCCCGCTGATAAACAGCATCACCCATCCTAGTCTATAGGCATCTCATTATTGCAGATCATCTGCTGTTAAATGTCTATAAAAATACTGTATATCCGTAAATGCTGAATAAACATGTTGATTGCACCAGCATTATATCCAAAACAAGTAGCACCACTGGTGATTACTGGGATGAATTTCTAAGTAATGTGTAACATTTCCAAAACATTCTTAGTGTAAGGACATCCAGAAGGAGTAGCTTTAGGGGCAGTTTAAATGTGAATTTAAGAGAGTATTTGGAGAAATTTGCATACACTTTCAATTCATGAGTTGCAGTCAGAGTGTGACATTGAGAGGACTGCCAGCTGAAAAACACCATCTTCTTTCTTCCTCCTGGTGATTTCAGATGTAATCTCCTTGGCCTTACATTGAAACGGACATGATGAAGAGTGAGTGAGACCTTTGGGTCATGGAAGCTTAGACTAATGAGATATACAGTAATGGTAAATGTTAGCCTGCAGCAGCTCCCAACAATTAATGCCAGTTGTAATTTGGCAAATATGTTCCCTGTGATGTGAGTGTACTGCAAGTCACTGTCGTTAAAGGCAGAAAAATACAGGAAAGCCCTGCCAGTGAGTCCCCAGTCACTCTCACGTGGACATGTAACTTTCCATGAGTCTACCTCTGAGCACAGCAGCTCTTTTTCATTTAGCGGTTTTATTGGATTTATGTCACAAAGAGCATAAAATATGACATACAAATATTAATGATTGCTATGTTGATGTTTGTTGTTACAGAATCAGCCTAGCAACCTATGCATCTCACAGTTCACGGTTGTTAAGTTTAATGCAAAGCTTTTATACATAGCAGAATAAATTATTTGGAGTCATTAAATGTCTCATATGCACACAGTAAAATATTACTGTATGAACTACATGCTGAGCCTGAATGTATGTGCATGGAGCTTTTGTTCTACTAAAACCCTGCACAAACGCTCGCCTGTAAAGTGCTGTATGTGTAATGGAGAAAATGACAGAAATAGAAAGTTATCACACTGAAGCACTGAAAAGTAATAACTTTCCTGAAAAAAGGGGGATGTTGTGGTTTCCAAACTTTGCTGTAGACTTGCCATCCGTCCACGACATACATCTTGCAGAAATATCTAAACTGAGTGGAAATTTTACTTAGGCGGGCCAACTGTTAATAACTATTACAGATGGACAATGAAGATCCCCAAAAATGATGCTTTAACGCCAAACTGAACTGTGGAGATTTTAACTTTAGTGACACAAAGGTATGCACGATTCTTTAGTTTCCAACAGGTACATATTTATTTGTAAACCGTGGTCATAATACACATCAATTATTATTTGTTCACTTGTTGGTTATGCAACCCAACAGACCTCTCTATAGTTTCATTGGGATTCTTCAGTGGGAAGGAGTTCCAAAGAAAACTTTTGACGGGGAAGTCTGTGATTATTCAGAATACCTAGGGCACGGCCTCATGGCTGTTCAATCTTGAAATATAATTTTAAGCCACGTTAGCGGTGTGACGGATGGAAAGATCAGTTTGTTACCACTTTGGTCCAAACTGAAATATCTCAACAACGATTGGATTTCCATGAACTTTTGTGCAGGAATTCATGGCTGTCACTTTTTGGTCTATGATAAAATATCTAAAATCTAATTACATTCCAATCAGCTTCAGCAGTGCGAATGTTAGCATGATATATATCTTAAACTATGATTGTGAATGTGTATTAGCATTGCTATTGTGGGCATGTTAACATGCTAAACTCTGCATTGAGCCTAAAGCACTGTACCTGAATAAGGCCTCACAGAGATGTTTGCATAGTTGTTGACCCTTTGTCTTGTTTGAATCTGCAGCTGATGGAGAAGACAAACAATCTAACCTGTGGTTTTACCCATCATGCTTTGTAATATGCAACAAAAAAAAAAAAAGAAAGAAAAGAAACTATCAGTAAATATTATTAGTACCCTTACTGCTGTATCATAGTCCCTCTGATGACACAGGCAAGTAAATGAGGACCAGTGAACAACAACAGAAACAGAATGTTTCTGGTCTTACCTGAGGTCTATGGTAAAGGGACGGTCCACCTGGATGGTCCACTCACACCGAGCATTGTTGGGGTAACTCTCCAGCACCAAGTGGCCCTGTCGTTTACGGATCACTCCCCCGCACTCTGAAAAACACATTGGGAAGAATTCCATTTGGAAAATCGTGCAGAAACTGGTGTGTTATTTTCAGAGGCTGTCATTTACAGCTTAATTATTATTTTGAGCTTCTATATTCAGCTGCTTTGGTTACCATTCAGAACTAAAAGTAATTACATTTGAGTTTTCAAAGCCACTGTAAAACCTCTATGTTGTTCTCAACAACATAAAGAAGGATAAACACAATATGCACAAGAGGAACAAAGGCTTTCAGCAGCCTTTCCAGTTTCTGCTTTTAATTAAATGTATGCTTATTGTGCCCCTTGGCAGAATATTTGCATATTGAGAAAGCTACAGTCACTGTCCAAATATTACACATTAAATTGTTTTATGTGATTCCCAAATGTTGCTTCTGACTTGTCATTCAGCACATGGAAAACCTCCTGGCCATATGGCAGCCTTCCAAGCTGGCATAGTTTTCCAAGAAGATAAATCAGCAGGAAAGGAAAAAACATATAATACATGGTATGCATTAAAAAAAACCTAATTTATAGTAAAGCCATGTAGGATCTGCTAATTAGGAGAATGAAAAGACTTACTCATGCAGTCCCCACCAGACCAACCAGGCCGACACTCTGCACAGTATTTGCCATTAATGAAGAAGTCATCTCTGGGGCCCCATGTTCCGTTGTTACAGCGCTTACAGTTCTCAAATATACTGCAACCTAAAAGAAATAGAAAATAATTACAGTAAAGCAGGAGCCAGACTGACAGACCAGAATGAAAACGATAAACATAATTGACACTGAGTCTTTCAAAAGAATTGTCTGTCAGAACTGGTAACCCGAATGTCTTGAGCCGTGTCACCTAAGTTCACCAGACCCCTGCTATGTTCCCTTTAGATCATCTCTGCTAAACTCATTGAGTTCATCTTTCAGTATAACAGAATGTACAAACATATTGCTGCTTCCTGAAATAGAAATTTGAAGAAAATGGCTTCCTGTGGGATGGATTGGATGGATTTTCACTTAAGAGACTGCTCTGTCTCCATGGAAGTTGGGGGCCACAGGTAAGAATTTTACAACAAAATGGGCTTGGATGTACACATCAGGGGTAGGGAACATTTTTACAGTGTTACGCCCCAGTCTAGGGGTGCCTAGGGCGTAACTGGAACGGGCCCCATCTTCCCCAAGTCCCAAGTAGCCACGTACAAGTTTAGGTTTGAATGCAAAGAAAATGGTTTATTTTTACAAAACTCAAAGATCACATAACTATAACTAAGGTAGCTTCAGGGTGAACCAAGGCCAAAACAACAACCAAAACACTTCTATCTGAAAAACAAAAACTCTTTCCTTAGAAAACAAAAGACAATTGACTTACCTTCCTAACTAACAAAAACAGGAGAAAACGAGATAAACTAAAATGGCAGTCCACCCCTACTATTCAACGTACGAAACTTTTTCACAGACAAAGGATTTCAGGACGTGTGGCTTGTTGGAACAGGAGGAGGATGAGAGGGAGAGAGAGTGCCGGCTGCCATCTTGGTTCCTTATATTTTGCTGTGGTTTCCTGGCAGCAGCCAATCAGGGCTAGGACTGGAATTGTTCCACCAATCATGGTTCGGCAATGGCACATTCATATCTGCATATTTGATTGACAGAAGAAACAAACACAGCCACACACAAACATAGCAGACTACATAATATATATGACCACAGTCATAACAACAGTAAAATGTGATGTATAGGTATCCATTAAATTCCGAACAGCTGTTTTTTTTTCCCTCATAAAGGGAAACATGCATACTTTCAAACTGTGAAGAAAACAGGATGGCATGTAGGAAAATAACCTGAAGAAAGCAACTGATGGATGAGTGAGTTTGTGTAGATTATACTGTCACGTATATACACGCCTGTACTGTACTTTAATAGATTTACACCCATTTCATTCACAAATTAAAGTTCTAATCATTCACTCATTCATCATTCTGAATTCTGAATTCATTCTGCCAGCAAGTCAAGAGAAGGAGCCAAAGCTAAATTGGCCTGGAAACAAATTAGATGACAGAAATTATATTCAGGCATTCTGTCATACTGTTTGTAATGCTACAATGCAAACAGCTGTGCAGAACACTTAGTCTTGCACAAACTGCTCTACAGATATTAGAAAAAGACTAGTTTCATGGATGGGGATTTATGGGATTAGAACAGATGTATATTTTAAGAGAATGCGCAGTACTGCCAACTTTTTATTCTGTTCAATGTTATGATGGTTGCAACATCCTTGTACCTGGATGGATGATGCAGGGATCACACTCATTGATGGCATTGCGGCAGCAGGGCACAGCGTAGCCCACCGGAGTCCCCTGCAGGGGGCATTTACAGCGGATGACATCATACTCGCAGCAGCCTCTGCACATAACGTTCCACTCTGGGCCTGGGCAGTGGTTGTACAGATGCCTGTATTCTAAACAAGACAATATGTTAGGGTCAGCAACACAGGAAAAACAACTGAAACAAGCAAGCAGGAAATTTGTTTCTGCAGTCATCATTTCATACGCATACTGAAACAAAGATGGAGATGAGTCAAACAATGGAGAAAGTATAAAAATATGTAGTGACCCGCCTTGTGGGGAAATGAGAGCAGACGTTTATGGTCAGCAGAAGCCTGAGTAGCAGTGGAAGGATTCTGGTGAGTTCAGTGTTTATCCGAGCTGCTGCTCTGCACTGCCTGTCTGGTTATTTCCACTGCCATATGGTTGCACGCTCCTTTTAGCAGGCCACAAATCTCTCAGTAGTTTACCTCCTCCCTTACATTACATCAGACAACATGCCACAACGGTAAAGTCACGGTAAAATCATAATAAAATCATTAATCAGCAAGTGACTTATAAAGAGGAGTGTAAACACTGACCTTGCTCTTTGAAAAGTTTTTACCCAATAAATGCAATGTTTAATTAGGTTGGAAATCGGTGATTCAAGGACGTTTGAGCCTGAGTTGTTATGATTATGTAACGGTGGATTTAAAAAGCCGAAACAGACAAGTGGAAATTCTCTTGTGGCAGATGTGGACGGAGAACTAACAGAAGCTGCACTTTAAACTTGGAACAATGTCGGTGCAGCATTTTGTACTTACCCTTCTCCCAGCCCTGCAGTTACAATAACATCTCTGCCCTCAAACTCCCACCATTTAGTCTTCCTGCTACTTTCCCACATAAAAACACACACACTTTGCCTACTGGGTTTATTTGTATAGCTGTAGTTGTACACTACGTCAATTTGTTCTTTATATGAGTTTTGAATATAAGAATCTAAGACACAGACAAATGTGCTGACGCACAAAAGAAGAGATCTCTTAGTGGTTTTCAGTCAACTAGAAGTGCAGATGTCCTGGAATGCTGTCCCTGTTGCCCTTCCACATTAATGATATCATAAATTGTAACTCAGTCCAGCTACAATCTGGCCTTCTCCTCATTTTCTCCTAGAAGACACAGTGAGGTATGACATACACACTGACATTAATCAAACAGAAAGTAGGTAGTTCAATACCAGTAGGTCAACTTTAATGTGAGTTTAAGGACACGAGTTTGTTCTTCATAAAGCCGTTAAAGTCATTGCAGGCTGCTTTATGACGCCTGTCTGTTCTTAGGGTTTTGATAATGTAGGCTCAGCTGGGTTTGTATATTAAACTTAAAGTATGTTCAGCAAGCTAGTGACAACATGTGGTCAGTCCGCTGTCTTTGTGGCATGGTGTATAATCTCAGACCATGATTTAATGTTACTCAAACGTTTTTGGGCAATGGCGCCAGTACACACAAGTCCCTTACACAATACACATGCTGTCACTACTGTTGTGGTAAAAACGCAATGTAAACTTTCAAGCCCCATGCTTTGTTTTTGAATCAAAGCTGACGTTCTTGCATTGTCTTCTATTGTTTAGCTCTGTTTGCCTCCCTGATTCAAAAACAGAGATGCTCATTGTTTCGGATCAGATTGTCATTTTTGTGGACTTCTTTTAACCAAGTGTGAGAACCACAAACATCTATGGCATTGGCATGGCCCTGTTTAGAGAGAGATGTCTGTTGAGACAAGAAGAAGACACTGCGCCAAGAGTGGGATTATGCAGAGTACTGTGAGTCAAGTACAGATATGCATTATGACAATAGCACAGCAAGTAAAAACCTGTTTTACCACAGTCTTACTTAAAACTGTTATTCTCTTCAGTGCCGTTTGGGTTAAATCGATTTCAAATACATAAAAACAAGATAGCCAAGAGACAAGAAAAGACAAGTTTGCTGGCGGGCTACAGTGGTTGAGCAAGTCCATTTCTACTCCACACCTTCAGATTTATGTCATTTCCAAACTTGTAGACCTCAGCTCACATCATTGCTGACCCAAGACATCACTGGAGGCAATTTATCAGATCTAACAGAGCTCTCTCTGGAGACACAAAAGGCTTTGAACAACTTCTTTCCCACATGAATAAGTACTCCCCATCACCTGTTTACAAATTGGAGTTTCCTTTTAATCTGGCGCTTCACCCAAGGAAAAGAAAAGAAAAAAAACATACATGATTAAATGATTTTTATTGGATTGAAGCTGTTAACTGCTTGATTACAGTAGCCTGACTTTGTTTAGAAGTCTATCCAAACTCTGCTTTTACTCACATACATTAACATGCAGTTAGAAGCAACTACATTTCAAACAACCATGACACAAATTACACAAGTCAGAGGCTGGATATTGTTAAACAAGAGAGGATGGAATAAAGCCATTGTCGACTGTGTTACTGTCCAGTTTAACTATTTAGTCCATGAACCACGGCCATTAGCTGCCTCACAGTGCTGGATGAAAACAGCATTTAAAAGGTGTGATGCCTGCCACATGGGGATTGAGAGGTGCTGACACCATCACCTCCCCTTATGGGACAGCTTTTCTGCTTCCTCAAAGGATGCGGGCCAGAGAGACTGTGAAACCTGATTTATAGGACATAAACATGAAAGGTCAAAAGACTTTATGAGTTGGACTGGTAATGCCATTACATGGATCCCTGCTGTGTGTCTTGTTCTTAGATAGAGAAATGACAACCTTTGGCTGTAACTTCCCTCAGTACACTTATAGAGATTTACAGGAGAATATATGTTTATTTGTTAAGCTAGGGAAGGAAATTCATCTGCGTCACCTCAGACAGTCAATGACATGAAAGAGCATGCATTTTAGACAGGATTAGTTTTCCAGATTCCCACAAGCTGTTTTCTTTATGCTCCTCCTTGAGGCAAAGGAACACAGTCAGCAGCATTTTCAGTGTTTATTCACTCTGAACAGATTCAGTTTTCTGACCTCCAGCTCTGTTGATAACAGTGTTATGTTTTTTCTCTGAAGCGTGACTGCAAGGCTTCTCCCCCTAGTGCTGGATGTCTGCTGGAATGCATCTCTATTTTTCTGGCCTCCCCGCCTAATAAGTGTTTACTGATTTACAACACTGAAGATCATTTTTACATAGCTGTGTTTTGACTTGGGCCCTGGCAATTTGAATTTATTCATTTCAGCAGTAAACCCTACTGTCTTGTAAAAACACATCTACTGTATAAGGCTTCCAGGTCAACACCTGCAGGTAAATACAGACTGGACAGTAACAATTTCAGGTGAGCTTTTACAACAGTTTAGAAAAGGTCTGAACAGGTGTGGAAGTGCACATATACAAGAGAAGGTGTTTTTACAAACAGAGACACGAAGAAAATGTATTTGCATGGGTGAAAATGGGATCAACATGCAAATTTCATTCTATTTGTCATGATCTGTTGTTCAGACCTGTAATTTAACCCGATTGTGGTTGTGTTGTGTGCCCCTGGCTAATGTATATTTAATCACAGACCAGAAGTGTTAACAGAGAGGTGCCGTAACTTGAAAGAAATTCATCTAATAACAACGTTTTATTGTGCCTCATGGCTATCTAGGACCCTTTTCATCTGGTCTATCTGATATTATGTATTTTAGTTTATTAAGTGTCTACATACCATATTTCCCCTGTGTATGTATAACTAGTGTGTGTGTGTGTGTGTGAGAGAGAGAGAGAAAGAGAGGAGATGCTGGCACCAAGCAACAGAAACACAATTTAACAGCAGATCACAAATGTTTGTTTTCCCCTCAGTCTTGCAACTAAGCATGAGGATTTTTTTGTGGGTTGTTTGGCTTTTCTGGTCTTATGTAAGTGGTATCTGCTATTTTTTCCATTCCAGATGTTCAGCTCCTAGATGTAACTCCCCAACATGCATGTCAAGAAGCCATAGAAATGAAAATAGCAGTGACACAGGAATCATAATAGATCCCCCATCGCCTGGTGGAGACCCCTGTGTGCCATAAAGCACTCCCACCCAATCAGACACTCTACAGGCCCAGGTTATTAGCCGGCATGGCTCAGCTGCACATCTTTGATGTGGATCCAGGGACTGACATCATTATTATCAGGGGCAGAGAAGCTACCACGGAAATTCATGTGAGTTTTGTGACCCTGCGTCTGATCTTGCTGCCTTGTTGGCCCAGTAACCTGTAGGAGAACCACGGCAAATTCTAACTTCTGCCAAGAACAAAGTATTAAATGTTCATGTCTTTGTTCAGTGTTGAATATGTTTTCTTAATGCATTATGTACAAATATAAAGCTCACAGATGCATACAACTGTTCCACAAGCCCCGGAAAAAACAGCATTATTAAAAATGGATACACTGCATCCAAAATGTGCTGTAGGTGCTGAATTTTACCTTAAGTGACTCAAACGTCTGCATCAGCTCCAAAACTGTAGCATCATTTTCCTATGTACTCAGCTAAGACTTAAACCCAAGGTTGAGCCTTTTTATTTATTGTAATGTATTGTGTTTGCATCAGCATCGACATTTGCCTCAGTTCACGTTCACAGCGTTGAGATGCCTCCAGAGTCTCAGATAACTTGTATAATTAAGCTCTAATTTGATATCCAAATGTTATCAGAAATGTAGCTACGCTCACTGCTTTCTGTTCTGTCCAGTTATCGTCTAGTTTGTCTTTCTCTTGCTCACTGCTCAGAAACTGTATCTTATCAGCTTGAGTCTTGTCTTACTACACACTGTTATCATAGCTAAGAATTTCAAATGAAACCAAAGAGCACATTGCAGAGAAGGTTTGAACAGAGACCTGTAAGAACTTTAAGATGTGTTAAGTGAATGTTCATTTTCTTGGTCAGTTAGATGAGAAGATTTAAGAAAACGAATAGTCATATTTTTACAGACTGTTGCCATGCTGCTTTCTATAATCAGGATCACCAGAGCATCATTAAGTCATACTTGCTCCCTCCCATAATTAAAAGTAAGTTAACTTGTGTCATAAAAGTTCCATGTAAAGAGAATGACAGATTCCAGTATATATCAACTACTGAATGAATAGTAGTGAAAGAGTAGTTTCCTCTTGACAAAATAATACTTATTTCATGCTGATGTATCATGGAAAAGAAGTTGTTTTTACAGCAGCTGTGAATGCACGTGCCGCGCATGTACGTGCGAGTGTATAATTCCTTTTGCCTACTGCCCTCAGCAGCTGTCTGGTATTTTGAGGCTGGAGTGATTTTGCTGTCATGGAACAGGGAAACTCTCAGGGGAGTTCTATGGGCATCGCATATCTGAATGTAGTCTGATCCCAAACGTTGATCCCTGTGGTCATCCTGTAGATTGTTTTAAATAAACTTCCCTCCGCAAGGAAACCACAAACCCAATGAAATACCCTATCAGACTGTTATCCACTTTGGTAAAACGGTATGTACATATACAAATATGTGGGTCAAACAGGAGTCTGAGATGTGCACATTTGTTTTCAACATTTAGCTCCTAAACTCGGAATGAACTCTCCGATATGACACACTATTTTTCCAAATGCTCAATCAGAGGCCATGTTTTTCTTCTTGTAACTATGTCCTGTGCCAAATTTTTACTTTCCCCAATGAAATATCTGTTTTACATATGCTAGTCTCGGTCTTTGTTTCCAACCAGCACACTATCCAGTAGCCATGACAACATCCCTGTGGACTTTACTTAAACACACTATAAGGATAGTGTGTCAGACGAACAAGACATCTCAGGATTCAGGTGGGTGGAGGATCCTGAACATGAAGTCTTACATAGATCAGAAAGGTCTCTGCAGGAACAACACAGCCACACACACACACACACACACACTGTGTGTGTAAACAGAAAAGAAGTCAGGATTTGAATATAGACATGTTTACTCTGCTTGAAAAAAAGGAAACTATTTTAGGTTGCTCAATAGAAAACTGCTTACAAAGAGTGAATCAGCTGACAACAACATAAGTAGGTATATCTGCTAGAAGGACAGCTGTGCTCTGCCCAGCTATTTGCTACATTCAGCAACATTACAAATTGAAGGTATTACTTTACAGTGTGGTAACCATGCAAGGAGGAATCAAACAGAGGGCAGAGGTTCGGTTAGGAGTCTTGGAGACGAGGTATGGCATACACATTACCACAGCCAGCGTGATTAACTCAAATGTGACTCACGCCTTCCTGCAGCATTTCAACTGATCACCCAGGGTAAACACGCAGAGATGATCTCAATCTCAGTGAGAACTCTACCACAACAAACTCTTAGCCAAAGAGAAGCTCTTGCACAAAGGGGAATGAGTGCCAAGATTCAACAGCCCTATTAGAACTCCAACCACCTCACTTTACCTCAAGGAATGTGTGGCCATATCCAACAGTTTTGTTTTTTTTTTTGTTTTTTTTTTTTACTTAAGAGCAAAAAACAATTTCACTTTTATTTCACACAAAGAGCAACTGCGATGAGTAGAAAAAAGTATGAACACCACAGAGCCCTTTTTAATGGGACAATAAACAAAGCCGTACAGGACAATCCTTCATTCTGTATTTCAGCACAAGAGTTATAAAGACAAAGATTGGACAAAGTTGTCAGTGCTGTTTTTCTTTGCCGTCTCTGTAAAAGGCTGGATTTTACATCACTGTCTCTCTACGGGTCTCCTTTTACAAGCCATGCTGAGTGGTGTTGTGCTCTTAAAGCATAGATGAGAAGAGTGAGTGGATGGAGGGAGTGCTGATGCCGACTTTTTGAGAACAAAGAACATAAACCAAGAGGCTATGCCAAACATAAAGAGAGAAAGAAGAGCAGTGAAGGTTTTTGCCAGTGTCTTACCGTAAGGCCAGGCTGTCCCTTGGGGTAAGGAGATAAGGATGAAGAGGGAGACGAAGAGGAACCAGCCCTCCTTCCCAGAGATAAAGTTGCTGGTCCAGGGGATTGTGTGGGTGCCCCCATGGGTTTGCCCCAGCCGCAGTCCCCGTCCCGCAGACAGCATGCTGCAGTCTGGAACTCTGTTTACTTTCTGAACTCAGCTGACATCACCCTCTCATGGCCCTTCAGTCCTTCCCTCCCCCTCCCTCCATTTCTCCTTCTCTCTCTCTTCCTTTCTCAGTCTCTCTCCCACTTCTCTTGGCTTCAGGTTACAGCCCAGCCTCGCAAGGAGTTCCACTTGCAGAGGTCTCCCAAAAACTCCTCTCGCTCCACTCAGAGAACGACGTCACTGCTCTTGAATGAATGCAGGCTCCAACGTTTTATGCTTAACTCATTATGGTGTCACACACACCACACACACACAATGAGGGCCAATGCATAACAACCACTTTATGTTATACGGTATGTGCCTGACACACTGTCAAGACCAATCGTGTGGTGAGAGAATTTATGTCTGCTTCACTGCTTATGTGTTCATGTCTAAAAAATCTTCACAAATTCACACCTTGCTAAGTTATAAAGCAGAAGCTGTGTGTAGTCAGATGTGAAAAGAGTACCTGAAAACCATACTTCACACCACCAAGAGCCATGTCCGTGAAAAAGAAGCTGATTTGTCAGGAGAGCAATCACATGTTTAATTTCTTTCTCTCTGAAGGAGAGAAACATGTATAAAATACACTTGTTAAATTATAAAATAAACCCATTTAATATATAAATAAACCATTTACTCTAAAAAGGGGGGACCAGGACCAGACTCAGTTAAGCCAATTAGACCCAAGTGCTTGAAAATGTTGCGAAAAGCAAAACAATATCCTTCAAAAAGGTCTCTTCATTGATGTACCCCACAGTCTCAGAGGGGGGAACATCCTTTTCACTCAACTTCAACACAAACTGGTTGTTTAAGTTCTTGCATTTGAGCTTAAAATTAGGCCAGCTGTGCTAAAAATCCACTCACAAACAGCAGACGCAGATAGAGGAGCGTTGAACGTCAATGGCATCTCCTGGAACAACTTCAGCGTCTAAGAAATCCTCTTTCTCGAATGACTTGGAATTGCCTGGAAGCTGTGATCTCTCCTTCATATTTCCTTTGATGAAGTCCAGACCTACAAAAGTATTATATACTTGTAAATGTGTAGGTCAACAAACCGAGTTTAGGGGTGGCATCATCTGTTGTCCAGGAAGTAAAGTTGTAGCCTTGGGAACACAATGAGCTAAGGATCTTAGAGCATGAAGTGCTTGTTCACATCCACCAGCATCAACAAGGAGCTTGCAGTTTGAAGTTTTGGCACAGCCCATGTCTTGGTCTCTCCCTGCAAGATGGTGATTGGTTTGGTGCCAAAGTAGTGATGTATTCCCCAAGAAAAGTCTTTTCTGCAGGACTGAAACTATGATGGAGCAAACTTTTGATTAAAGAATTATCTACATTTTGCAGACAGTGGATACTTTTTATAGTCATCAAACTCATCAGTGATTGCCTCCACTCCCATCAGGGTAGAAAAAAGTGTTGTGGCATTTGATCAAGTTAACTGCAAACTACATTTCTCTTCCATCCTCTCTGCGGCTGTGGCTTGTTCCACAAGGCCTGGCATTCGCAGAAGGACAATCTTGATCAGATGATCTTTTGTATGTTTCATCTGAGTGAGCAGATTCAACATGATTTCAGAGTGCATGATGTGCACCAAACGTGTGTGACCCCTTAAACTGTCAACGGGCAAGTGATGCAGAGCATCACTGTAAATCATCTGGGTGAATCATGCACTATCTTACCTATGAAGCTGCATCTTCTTGAACTCCATCAGTCATTGGTTATATCATTGTCTTCCATGTCATGGCTTCTGTTATTCTTTACTTCATTTATTCTGCTGCTTCCTCCATCTTGGTCCTTGAATTCCACTTTTTCCCCTGTGCTGAAAGATCACGTACAATGAATCACTGTACAGCTTTGTTGACAGTTGCTTGAGAGATGGTTGCTTGGTGTCTCAGATTTTTTTGTTGTTTTGTGAAGGGCTTCCTATTTCTTTTCACATTTTCCTTGTCTGTGCAATGGAGGTCAGCTCTGAGTATTGTTTCATGTGTGGAGGATGTTTTCTTTGCATTAAAAAGAAACAAAGTCATTTATAATGACCTACAGGTTGCATTAGCATCCTTTGGGTAGCATGCAAAATGTGACAAATAAAGATTGTTGTCAATTGAAATTATTTGAATATTGGAGTAAAAATAAAATGATGAGAACTGATACCACTCTCATGTCTAAATACTAAATACCAAACTAAGCCAGGAGACTGTTAGCTTAGCTTAGCATAAAAACTGGAAACGGGGGAAAACAGCTGGCCTGGCTCTGCACAATGGCAACATAATTCACCTAGCACATTTAAAGCTCAATTATTAACATATTATGTGTTTTTTTTATCCATACAAAAACCATAAAAATATTTTTTTTTTACAGGTGATTATGTGCCAGACTATTACTTTACTATGTTATTCTGGTCATTAAATGGTAGAGAAAATTCATTTAGATAGTTTCACTCTTGATTGCAAACTTGCGTTCAAATTTGAACAGTAAGGGAGCCAGTAAAAACTTACTTTTTTACAACAGTTGGTGTTTTTTATGATCTCCTGGGCGTGTTTTATTTTAGCTGGATACAGCACTGGGATGAATTCATTTGTTGTTCTATGCTCACTGGACTGCAAGCTGAATGCTAGAGCTAACAGGGAATATAGATCAAACGACTCAAGGAGGAGAATCAAATATCCCAAGCAGTTTCCTAAAACAGCAGGATTTAGACCATAGAAGTAACACATGAGCAGTGTTCCAGTCCGTGTATGTGTTTAGCAGGGAAAAACAGACTGAAATGAAGAGTGTTTATGAATAAATCAGAGGAATGAAGATACAGAGGGAGACAGCAGGATAAAAGGAACATCAAGGAGGAGAGTTGGGGAAAGGAAATATTGTCTGCCTCACTGTTCTATCCACCTTTCACCACCTCTCTACTGTTTGTCCAGATGCCTAATGGTTTATTATGTGAAACCTAAGGCTTTCAGGTTAATGTGGACAGTGGTTTAGTATTTTCAGAGAAACCACAGCTGCAGTCTACTCCATCAGAAGAATACAGAGTAGACAACATCTCTTTTATATCACATATTGTACAACTTTAGATATATTTTTAATCTTTCAACCAAAAAAGGAATACATACACACCAAAAGTGTAATATGCTGACCTCCACAAAGAATGTAGTTCTGTCATAGACAGAATAGCAGTGGATGCTTTTATAGTAGAGATATTTTGTGTGTTTGTGATCACTTTCTGCATCTCTAAAGTCATACAGTTATGTTTTTAAGTATTGCCAAGAAAAATCAAAGAGGGGTCAAGAAACTTGGTTAGAAAGTTAATATTGTTATTGTTTACATTCTTTTTGCAGTTCATAGCTACAGTTCATACCCGGTTTGTAAGATAAATGTCACTTTTTATTTTAAACTTTAAAGCAATTGATTCCTCATTTTGGTTCTGAAGGCAGTATTACACATTTTCTCTGAAAAATTCAAAATTACTAAAATATCAACAAAATAATGGCTGACAACTGATGCCACAGGTCCATCATAAAACTCATCAATACATTGATGTGTAGTTCTGTCATGTTGTTGTTTTACTCACTTGACTACAGGACAGTCATTTCATTTTGGTCACTTTCCCAGAGCCCCGCTGATACCTTCATTCATCACTACTGTAGTTGAGACTTTCTCCTAATGGGAAACATTTTCTCATGACCCCACAGATCATACTCATCCTGGGCTGCATTATAGAAGCTTCTCAGTTGGCACCACAGTGACTGCGGTTGGTCAAAGAGAATTGGCCCCCTGCCCACAGTGCACAGTAAAATCAAATTACCAAGTACATGAAGGAAGTGGTGCAGTAGAGGCACAGCAAATTACCTGGGAGCCATTACACTTAATGGCATCCACAACACATTCATTAACAGAATGTTTTTCAGAAGCTGTTTGTAAAAGTAAGTAAAGTCCCCTAAATGTTGTCTGATCTGTTCATTATTAATAGTTCTACTTTGTGTTGTGTTTGAGGTCCCAGAAGTCTCGCTGGGTCAGACAAAATGAAGGTGTGGAGCCATGTGGTTTTAATATGAAAGATTCTAATCATGGCATCCCATTCATGCCATTTCTATGGTAACACAGTGAACACAGAGTAAACACGAGTGCCTTTTTTCCCCTAGCATTTAACGATTTCACTGTATCATGGCACAACCTGCCATCTCCATTAGATGTGGTGGATGGAAACTAGGCCGTCTGCTTCACAGGTAAGAGAGGCTTTTTAGCTAAGCCAGTGACAACTGTTGCCAAGAGCATAGTGCCATGAAGGAGGTGCAGTTTAGAAACTTAATAGTGCAGGACAGTGTCAAACTGGTCCCTAAATATGTTCTCATTTATGTGCTGCGCTCTAAAGTGAACACTACACTTATGAAGACAGCTTGTTTTTATGAACTCTTTTAAGGTTAACTACTCGTTCTGCACAGCCGCTGTATTTATGCGCAATTATCTGTCCTTATAGAGGAACGGTACCCCGTCTGTCCTTTTACCTCACCGGTATTTTTTCTTTATTACACACCTGCAGTTAAAGTGGAGGAGGGAACAGAGGGAGGTAAGATAGATGGTGACACAATATGAATCGATGATTAGTCTGAATATACTGGAAGAAGATATATAGTACACATTTGAGTGTGTTTTAGGATGTGCATAAACTTACTGGCCCAGTTTACATGAAGCCCATTCGCCTGCATGCTCATGATCCTAACTTTGGCACATTGTATATTCCTATAAGTATGTCATGCCAGATTAAGTTACAGTGCCTCAAGAATTACGTTTCACATTATTGCTGCTGCCCATCCAATTCCAGATACTTCAAAGCATTCTCAGTTCTTGAAATGCATAATATAGTCAAGTAAATTAACCAGAAACATCTAACATAGTTTTGGTTCATATGTACCCACTCCTTGTTTTTAAGTTACACTCCAAATGGTGCCTGTCTGGCACTGATTTACTTCCACCCATAAGTCAGGTCAAATACATTTACACGTCGCTTTGTTACTTTGAAGCTCTAAATCTGTCCCCCTGAGTCTCCACCCAGTAAAGCTATGCAGCTATGGCTGCCCACGCTGGAAATGACAAAGACTTGGATTTCACATCCCATTACACCCTGTTAATCCCACAGCAAAAGGTCCATCTGCAGGAGATAGCAACAGCAGGGAACCACAGTAAAGTAAGGTTTATTATAGTACCCTAGGATGCTGGAGATACGGTGTGTATATCTGAGCATATGCACATGCATGCGTGACCTGGTGAGCTCTACACCCCTATAATATCCAGCGTGCAGCATGAATTCTTCCATATGTACTTTCAGGAACATGCCATTTGATCGAGTCAGCCTCCCTATAATGGAAAACTTCTGACAACCTGTAACTGTGAACTTTGAAATGTGTTTTTTTTTTTCCTCTTAATCAGAACTAGAAAAAAAAAATACTTCTTTTAATAGGAACGAACTTCAACCAAATGACTACATACACAAAATATCTGCAGACATCAGCTTTCCCTGGAAATCCACACGTATCCACAAGTATTTGCAAACTTCAGAAAACATTATTACGCTTATCCCTTTGAGATTAAACTGTTTAATCAAGATTTTAAAGCTTGAACTCAGAGAACCCTTTTATTCATTTTCAGTATTTTCCAATAAAACACAGGCTTTCTCATTTCAACAATGTCACCTTCTCTTTATACAGTAATACCGTGAGTGGGATTTGTCTCATAATAGTCTCATGTCATCATCCAAACAGCTATCAAGATCATAAATCTTGTCTAGCCCATCCACTTTTATAGAGAGACAGACTCCAGCTGTGAAAATCAAATTGGTGAAGGGGAAGAATGACCGGAGTTAGGTAACGGTTGCACTGGAAGCTCCTTGAGTAATTGCTGACCAAGCTTCCAACGTGGAAGACAGAGCCACGTTGGGATAAAAAAAAAAAAAATAGAAAAAAGAAATGTCACTCTTATAATGGAAACTTCAGAAGGACATGGAGGAGACCAAGATGGAAAGTATGGTATGTAGGAGGAACAAGGAGACTTTCCATCTGCTCTGGGTTTCAACAGGGAGGTCTCATGAGGTCTTTGACATGAGACACAGTGTCCTCCAGACCTGTCCCTGCTGTTGTTTATTAGACAGTTGCATTTCCTGCCCTTGACCCTTGTTGTGTTACTGCTATTAAAAAATAGCCACGTGAGCAAAGCACCAGAGAATTGTCTCACATGGGAGACTTTGTTTTGGTGTATCATGGCAACTAGGTTTGTTTTGGTCATCTTTTTTTTTTTATCCGCTTCCTGTCACTGTATGCAGTGGAACACCAAGGCTGCGGCATTGTGGTGGAAATAATTTGGTCAGAGAGATATAAGAGAGGTGGGGCAAAGAAAGAAACAGTTTGTCTGGGTGAGGTCAGTGTGAAAGACCAGAATTGGAACCACTAAGTTATTTTAAAGTGGAAAAAGCAAACCATTAACAGAAACCCAATATTTTACTGCACATCACCTCAGCCCTCCAATTCTGCTTCTCCTCTGAGCTCTCTGTGTTTTGTTATTCGTTTCTATTGGTTATGGCTCTTGAGGAGTCGTCAGACAGGAGCAGTTATCTCAAATTGTTTTCAGTGACATAAGTGGCATTGTGTGTGAGGAATGGAAGACTTGACAGAAGGAATTCACCGTTTTATAGAAGAGCTCCTTAATGAGGCTGTAGCGTGTAAAACAAACAGGAGAGAGATCCTGCTCATTGTGCAGCATGTCAGGATGTAGGGTGTGTAGCTCTCGATACTTGATCTGCTGGGTGTATTTATAGTCACATTAATTTTGGATTTAGTTTTGGGGGAGGGCTTGTTGCTCTGTAGCCATCATAATAACAGTAGATCCAGGGTGGTATTCTTTTCTGCCGTGCTGAATGCTAAGCCTGAGTGCAATTAAATGGGATATACACAGATATTATTATCATTGTTCAATTGTTTTTGTAACTGAGCTAGCACATCAGGTAAATAAAATACCATAAAATTCTCTGAGGTAAGCTCATGATCTTCATAGCCATAGGTATAAAAATGTACTGTCTATACAGTATAGACTTTTAAAAAATATATAAGTTTATACTGAAAAGTTACCTACTGGTTTTACTATGTGCACTAACTGGGTCCATGTGATAATCTTCAGATAATAACATTAATTCACACGCACAAAGGTGGTGAGTGATTGATATGAAGCAACCTTTATATATAAGCAACGTTTTTCAAAAGCTACTGTTCCAGTAGCAAACCCGAAATTATTAAACTATATAGTTAATCAATCAATAACTTGAATTAAAAACTTAAAACACTGTAAAGCACTATGGACCCCAGTGTCTGTTTACATTGTTTATTTTTGCTATATTCACACTGTTTACATTGTTCATACTGTTAATATCCTTTTTTATTTACCATACTTTTTTTTTAATATCTCTTTACACTTGTATATATTTTATATTCCATGTTTATTGCTTGTTTGCACCAGGGATATGAGGGAAACGATATTTTAATTTTCTGTATGTCATGTACATATGGCAGTGTTGACAATAAAATTGACATGACTTGACTTGAATAATAACAATGTATAATAAAATATACTTTAGAATATGTGCAAATAGACATATTCACTATCAGTCTTCCCTTTTGCTTCATGTCTGTCTTTTCAGCACAAGGCCTTGCCCTCTTCACTCAGACTAGAGTTCATCCAACAGTTATATATGGTAATGGTTCAAGCCAAACTTCTACAGGCGAGATGACATGCGCGCAGCAGCCTCTTGTGGTCAAACATGGAAATGCACACGTGTTTGGGAAAGTGGACAAATCCTGACCACACAGCAAACCACATAGCAAAGCACATGAAATGGCAGTCTCAGTAAATAAGATGTTTATGAGACTCTTGGGTTTGCTTGTGGTGAAGGAAAGTCTGTATACATTCTGTACAACGTAACAACATTACGACAACAATATTCTTTCACTTTTTGGACTGTATCCATCCAAGTGACCGCTTCAGACATTACAATAAATAACACTGACATGTCACACAGACCATTCTGCAATTGTAAAATCTGTTATCTGTTAGATTCAATAACACCGTCTCTAGATTTGACATGTAGGTGTCACTGTAGGTGTATGTAATGTAGATACACTATTTTTGGGTTTGTAATAGAAAAGAAGTTAAAAATGAATTGAATTATGGGAGGAGAGAGGCTGTGTGTGTGAGAGAGAGAAACTGTGTGTATGAGACAGACAGACATAGAGAGAACAAGTGAGCAATTAGCTTTTAACAAATTTAAACGCATTCCCACTATCAATATTCTTGTAAGTTAATTTCATAAACCCTTTGATCTTATTCATCTATGGCTTTCATTCTGAACTTTCAAGAGTAAAAGCCATGATGTTGAAAGGCTGGGACTAAATTAGTAGACTGTCAAAGAGAGGATCAATCCTCAAGCAACATACGCAAAAACAAAAATCTGATCTTAAATCAAAACATGTTATTCCCAGATAGTAAAGACATGTCAGAAACAACACTGTGATCTCAAGTAACTGATAAATCCTCCTGATAGCAGAGGATGTGTTTCAGTCTCTAATAAATCTACCCTTACAGAACTGTTACATCATGCATTTCTCATACTGATGTCTAACAGGGAGCTGAAGATAGAACCCGCCACAGTACGTAGCACTGAATGTGGCGTGACTGTCAAGACATTCACTTTTAGATGTATATCGCCTTTCCATCAGTGAATCCAATGTTCCTGTGAGAGGAAATAGACAAATTCGCCACAGACTCTATAAACATGACCATTTCATATGGCACTAGTGTTTGTCTTAGTCTAGCAAAGTGAATCATAAATGTGGAATTTAGTGTAAGCTAGGAATTTATAATCAGGAATTCACAAATATGTGGGAGTGCTTATGTGAAGAGGCATGTTGTTTATCCTATGTTCTTAATCTTTACTCCCTCTAGGGGGAGTCAGAGTCTACAAATCCATGAAATATCTTTCAATGGGGGACATGAGATGAATCTAAAGTAGCCTTTGAAGACTCATAAACAGGCCTGATGTGGAAGACGTGATATGTCTTTTTCTCTTTTTCTTCTGCAGACGAGTCACAAAAACATGTCCAAGGTGAAAAGAGACAGAACATACTACCGCAACACACACAACACATTCTAGGATTTCACATGAAGCACATCCTATACTTCCCACTTTGATCTTATTATGTTATGGAGCTTATTGATTTTCCATTGCAAGCAACAAAGTGGAATCAAGATGTCCATGGCGAGAATCTCAGCAGTAAAGGAATGTAAGTTGTAAGCACTGGACTGGAACAGGGCACCACAACTAATCACTCTGATCTCATTTTATTATTTATATTCCCACAGCTGGGTGAAGCCTGCCTGTTTGATCAATTCTCCACTCCCTTCTTTTAACGGCAACGAGCCACTGCCACTGCGTTAAATTATTCAATTGGGCCCGCTTTGTTGTTAATAGCAGTGATCATTCTTGCTTAAATCGCATAATGTATGCGCTAACAGCCAACAGTGATACAAACCTGTCCCGAGGGACACAAATCTATCAGTGGTGAGCCTCTACATGCCACATTAGAGTTTCCAAGCACCAGTGAAGCATAGGCAAGTAAAATACACTCAACAAGGCCTATATGGAAAAAGCTCGTTCCACAAGGCCACGGCTATAAATGATCAAGCCTGCACTTTATGTCGACTTGAAATGTGAAATAGGGCCGGTATACAATGGCCAGCCTACTGGCTTGAATTTTAAATGATGGAAAAGCCTGTCTTATACACTTTGTGTGCTGATTTTATGGCTAAGCAAGAAAGAAAGAAGGATGTTGTTTTTTATGCAATACAGTTCAGAGAAAGGAACAAAGATTAAAGGATAAGAGTAAATAGATTATTCCTAATTCAGACACGCTGTGCCAAGAACACGAAACGTTTTGCAAAACTAGACAATTCTTTGATTCAAGCTGCACTATTTCTAAATTTAACAAGACTCTGCTAACTCAAACAGTCTATATTGCATGCTAATTTGGAGGGACAGACGGAGTGAGTTTTTCTGTGTTTTTGTTTTACTTGCAAAGGTTGCCTGGAGTTCTTTTCCATGTGGCTCGTTTGTTTACCCTTCCCCCCGCTGGGGTCCTGTCAACACCCCCAGCCCTGTGGGTAGGAAAAGGTCAAAAAGCCAAAGAGGTCTTTCTTATGTCCTGTCCTGGATTCTGGCCTGTTCCTTCCGTTAACCCTCCAACACTGTTATTACTACTTCTGCTGAGGAGCTGGAAAAAGGGAGTGCAACCGGGAGGAAGAAATCTCGCGGGTTGAAATAACAGGACCTTTTTTTAGAAGCTGCCAGGGGCAAGGTGTTTTTTATATTAAGATGGGATTTAAGGTGTAGAAGAAGAATAAGAAGGAGTAGAAGGCATGCCTGATTCACACCTTGCAGGGAAATTTAAATCTTTGTCAAATTTTAAATTTAAACAATGTACTTCATATGATATGTCTACCTACTATAAGATATTTCAGTATAAATGGCTCTGCAACAACGGTTAATTACCATTGCTTGAGCTGTCAAGTGGTGAGCTCCTCTGTGCTGGCATATTGCATTCCATATTTCAATGTGTCCAACGTACATCTGCATTTAAGACTTTGAAGTGAAGACTTTGAAGCACAAAGAATACAGTTTCTCATCAGCTGTCAGGCGTTAACAGTATGTCCCATATGGAAAATAATACGACACTGCACAGGCCTGCTATGTGAAAATGTAGTCATATGAAACATGGGTTTCATTCTTACCACTAGCCTAGACCATTTATGATCTACAGTGCACAATGCAAGTCCATTCAGCCTAGTAGTACGATAACTGAGCATAGTGCAGAAAGAAGAATGAATGTATATCTGGAGATTTGATTCAAATAAATCAAGATTATATGCACATACGTCGCATGAACCATACATCTGTTCAAAATAATGTGACTAAATTTCCTCTACTCTCTGTGTAAGCTGTTGCCATATGCTGAAAAGACTAAATGTTTTTCATTAGTGGTTGCTGAAAGTGGTTTGAAATCTGGAGAGGGTGGGGAGGAGCTGAGAAAGAAGATGCATGTAAACCACAGCACTCCTCCCTCACATGTACAGACGATTCATTCCAATGTGATATGATGAGAGTAAGCACTCCGTGCTGTTCGCCTATTAAACCTGAAGCTGCTAAATGTTTCACTGAAACGTTAGGAGGACATTCAACCACCATTTCTAATCTTAACTGACCGTGTGACCCCACACAAGTGCTGTGACATAACCAAATCACACAGTGTATTTCATCTGGAACAAAAAAATACACCAAGGCTTTGAATGTCATGACTTAATAATGATCAGATGTTCTTAAGCTCTCCCTTTAGCCAATTTAAGGCGAACCTTGCCACAAAGCACTGAGCACACTTGAGTCAATAAGCCAGTTAGCAGAAGGGAAAGTAAAACGAATTCAATTCTTGACTTATTTAATAGGGGATTTGGTGTGGCAGGTCAGGGGGTGTAATCCTGGAGATTGGACACTGATTCTTTAATCGAGTAGTTCTATAGTACATCTCCTTCCTATCCTCCCAATTTCGCTCTTGCGAGAGGGTCTCTCTTATGTAGCACTGAATTTCAATGGTTCATTCCTCTACTGGTTCAAAAACCCCTCTTTTAACTGCTGCTGCATGGAAACCAGATGGAGTCGGGGAGTACAGCACATCAATAAGCCAACTCCCCTGCTTTTCCTCAATGGCTAAGAGAGTAATTCAGCATGCATTAACGATAACTCATTCATTAAGAAATAGCAACCGACGAGTCATTGCTAAAAACCTTGAGCCTGTGCATCAAGAAATTGGCAAAGGCAGGCTAACGAAACCGCAGTGAATGGTGGAGAAAAAAAAGGCAGCAGTTTGGTGGCTGTGTGCCATGCTCAGGTCCCAGCGGTGCAGAGGATCTCTCAATGTAGCAACAACTTTAGTTTGATTCTGCATAGGCTGCTTGTTTCTGCATGTTGTCTCTGAGACCCACAGTTTCTGTCTGGGTAAAGCCAGGAGGGAGACTGCTGTTACTCTTAAAAAATGCACCATCCTAGAAACACTGTGATTGAGAATTAAACTGCATAACCTCTCACATTCAACACTAGCAACATCTGCCTGCTGAAAGAAGCCAAGAAAGTAGTAGTCTGCTGACTATAAGGTCCATTTTGTGCAATTTGTCCATTATTCTAAAGCATTACTTGAAATAGGGGCTGAGATAAGTGCTGACAAGATTGCATCTCTGTCACCAGTAGTTAAAAGAAATGTCTTACCTGTCTCTGGGGTATTTATTGTAATGGTACATGCTCCTCTGCAAGTTTACCGCAGCCAAATTCTAGCCCTCTTAGTAGAGAGAAGCACATGCTGGGCTCCTTGAACAGATGGCAATATCCCAGTTCCTGGATTCAAAGCAGGTATTGACAGTTCAGTGTGCGTACATACTCACGACTAGAATACTAAATCAAATCAACATACAGCCTTCTATCAGCTCAACTCACTCTTAATTTATTTTTTTATTTTTTTTATAATAAATACATACGAGCACACACATGTCCAAAGAACACATAGATCTCTTCATCATTCATAAACTAGGAGACGATGAATTCTTCCCCATGGATGTCCCCTGCCCTGTCACTGATTCCCTGAGCATGAGTAATTGTCAGGCCCTGTGAAATAATCGGGGCTTTCAACGCTAATGGAAGCCCTGCACATTCATTATTCAGTCCAGGAAACAGAGTGCTGCAAAGTGTCATGGGACCTATGAGTTATTGCTCAGCATGGACTAACCTTATACTACGAGGGAAGTGACAGAAGCCCACTGCACTTTCTCCTCCTCTGTCCCCATCCCTTTATGTCTCCTTTGCCTCCCTCTGTCCGTCAGAACAGGCAGACAGGCACCACACAGAGAACTCGAGATTGTATCACAGCTGTGGTGTGGTCAGACGGCCGGTGATGGGTGTAGTGTGTGGCTGCAGACAGAATGACAGACGGTCTGGGGCTCTCTTGTGTCACTGCAGCGCTTGACCACAGACAGCCATGACTGGTGGAGAAAGGCTTTTCCCCGTGTTACAGCCCTCCTGGGACTGCTGTGGGATTTACGAGGAAAGCGGAGTGAGGAATGCGGCAGGGGAAGGGGGGGCTCAGAGGTTGGCTGACCTGCAGATAACACATGGCAAGAAACAGATAGGTTTGATATGAGAACATGCCCGCACTTGTGCTCAGAGAAAAGGGACACCGTGAGCCATGCTGCTGCTGACTGAGCCAGCAAATACAGTTACCCCACACTCCTAAAAAGCAACAGACATCAGAGAGAATTTCAGCAATGCACTTAAGCCCTCTTCATTTCCTTTGTCTAGACCTTGGAAATCTAGTTCCTACTCAGTGAAAGTGAAGGGAAGGAGCACCTTGGTAGCCGAATGTTGCAGGCACTCCACAGAAACATGATGCCCCCCCCCCCCCGACACACACACACATTTTCCCGTCTGTATCAGTCGTACTGTTCAATTAAGGTGAAAATGCGTTTTTATATCAGAACTAGAGGACATGCAAGAAGATAACATCATACAGATGGACAGAACACATTAATTCAAACGTAAAATACTTTAAAGTATCCTTTTTATGTCAATTTATACTTGTATGTATTTAGTAAGCCTATTTAGTACCACTAACTCTCTGCATTTCTGGGACACACTGTGTTATTTGCACAGTTAATTTGTTTCAAACCACTCTAAACACTACATGAAAAAAAAAACCCCACCTCCACAAGGACCTACTCTTTTGTCGACCATGTTAGTAAAAACATGCTCAGCCATGCACCACCATACAAACCATTTCTTGAGATTCCACGATTTGTAAATGCTTCTCTACTCGCGCGCAACTTGGGGATTTTTCGTTGCCATTGTACTGCCACTGCCGTCAATCTGCATTGCAGAATCAAACACGGGCTGGGAATTGAACAAATTATTCTGCTGATGGCAAAAAATACTGAAATCTCCGACTTGGCAAAACAGAAGTGAAGGTTACGTGAGCAATATGACCAAATCAGAATAATTTCTCCTGTCTGCCTATAAGAAGTTGTCTCCTGTCTATTCCTGCATGCCATTTGATATTCAACGATATACTAGTGTGGATGGGTTTTATGTAGTTGTAGTATATCACTCTTCAAGATATAAAATAGCGCAAATATCAGCATGAAGATAACAGTTTCAGAGCTCCAGGCTTTCAAGCATACATTAGTGGATCTCAAGTTTACAGGGTGTAATTGAGTATTCTTGTCTACAGCCGTCTTTTCAACTAAGGCAATTTAGCATGCCAGCATGTTACTATAAAAGTGACCCAATTAATTTGATCAGGAAACTAAGGTTCAAGATACAGTCTGTGAAAACATGAGTGGAATGGTAAAGAGTGTAGGGGAATACAAATTAGGGAATCATTTAATGAGGGAGATGTATATAAAGGAGTTTGTGTGCATGCATGTTACATTTGGTTTAACAAAAGCATTGGAGAAGGATGAAACAAGCAGTTGACTTTATTGTGCCCAAGGTGCTCATGAGAAAATTATCAAATATTTAGCAGCAGAAATTTAAATAAAGTCGGTATCTAAGAACGCAAAGGAAGAACTATTTTATACCGAAACAAGGTATTTGGATCAAGTGTCATGAGTAAGGGAATTCCATATGCTGCTGAAGACAGTGAATAATGGTTAAAAGCTCTGTTAAAAGTCAGTATGTGGACCTTCTGTTAAGGTTTTTCTGTCAGAGTTTCATGTTTAGGCTAATTTTGAAGTCTATAATTATTAGGATAGTCACACATTTTTGTTGTTTGAGCTCTTCTCCAGCTCATTGGAGCATTCACTGTCATTTGCTTAAAAGACACAATGACAGCGAAACTAAAGTGCAGACAATTAAATGTGAGGGTGTTCATACTAAAATAATCACATTTAATATTTTGTTGCTTTTATATTCAACTCACGGAAATCGTTTTGTAGCCTGTACAGTCATTATCTTCTTTCTTGTTTCAGCAACACTCCTCCTTCAGTTTGTTTATCAGCAGTGAAACGTGATCGTTTGGATAGATATCAGGTGACTAACTTATGAACATTCCTTTATTGTGGCATAAAGAGTTCTTTTGTCTGTACATTTACTTTTGGATCATTGTCCTAAAATTGAGGTTGTGAAAAAAAAAGAGTCCCTACACTTTTTATCCAATATGGGCATGAACCCCCTCAAACATCTGGCATTTTATCCCCACAGTTATGCTTTCATTTCAATTCCAAATGTGCTGGAGTACAGAGCCAAACCAATGACATGAAATGTGCTGATATTACTTGATGCTTTCTGTGATCCGCAATGACCTCATGGTGATCATGAATTAGAAATAGAATAAAAAGGAGGGTCTTTTGCATACATTTGGGCAAACTGGTTTCCGACAGGCTCAGTCTTGCCTGCTTGTGTTACTGACACCGTATTCCTTAGTACACAGGCACCAAATAATTTGTTTAAAATGATTACATTAATTTCCAAAGTATTTCGGCCCTAGGTATCAATTATCATAATGGCTGCCCTCGCCAATACCACACAATCCTCTCACAACACACACGCGCACACACAAAACGCAGCGCGGTGCACTTGCTCCGCTCTTCTCTGAACCCTCCTTCCCACGATCCGCCCACCATCTCGGGACTGAGTCACGTGTCTCACCGCCTAGTGTCTCTCTGCGAGCCGACACCAGCACAAATCAAAACTCACCCAGCGCCCGATGGAGAGAGAACGGAGGATGAGAAACGGAGAGGTGCACACGCACCTACAACGCCAGCGGGCAATGATGGAGGACGTTCAATAGCGAGTATCCGCCGTGGTGATCCCATATGTTCTCTCTGTTTCCCGCAGAGGAATATGACAAGGCATGTGAGCCGGACGAGAGATGAGACTCACACTGTGTCGGAGACCCTCTTCCTCCTGTGATCTCAAACAGTCCGCCTGTGAGTCGTGGGACTTAGGGGGTGTACGGGACACGGGGCGCACAGCTCACAGCCGCTCCAGCTCGACTGTGGAGTGAAGATTTTATTTTTTCTGTATCTTATTAAACCCCGACTGAGCACTGTGGGTCTCTGAAGGGAAGGAGGTCTAACCATGAGGGCTGTTTCAGCAAACTTATTGGCTCTGCTTTTCCTGGGCGCCCTTGCAAGTGTTTTCTACATCTGGAGCGCACTGGAGACCCGTTTAGAGCGACACAAACGGAGGTTCTCAGTACCGGGCGGAGGGTCTTTTCACCAAGGTCTCCCTGTGGATCTCTCTGCAAAAACTTTCCGGGTTTTGCTCGCTGTCCCACCGGCACAAAGACCGCACTTGGGGGGCAGACTTGAGGCTCACAACCTCACTGATCAAACCATCTCTGCAGGAAGTCGAGATTACCATGTGAATGGGGATAACAAGAGGTCAGCGCAACGGGAGGGCCCGGTCAAGTTAGGCTCCCCGGTGGAGGATGGGATATTTTGGAGTGAATGGCTGGAAGATCTCCTCCCTGTGGGCTTCACGGAGGAATATGCTCGGACATGGCGAGAGCGAGCCAGGACACGCCGGGTAGTGAAGCTGGAGCCTGGATGCGGCAGGATATCTAATCAGCTCGCCACTTTTGCAGATGGGACCAAAGCGTGTGTGCGTTACGGGATAAACGCGGATCAGGTGCAAGGAGAAACTTTGACTTATTACCTTGCCAGTTTGTTAGGCATTACAAACCTGCCTCCTCTTATACTGTCCCAGTTGAGCGGTGATAGTGAACAATGGGCGGCTGTGAAGACGCGGATAGATGGTTTACAGTGGAGTGATCGGGCCGTGGTTTCTCTCACCGAGTGGGTCTCCAACCTGACGGGGGTGATTACACCTGCGCCGCTCAGACAGGAGAGCAGTGGGCTACATCCTGTACTCGAGGAGCTCTGGAACAAGACGACGGCGGAGCTGCTGGAGCTGATGCAGTGGACCGACCTGATCATATTCGACTACTTGACCGCAAACTTCGACAGACTCGTCAGCAATCTGTTCAGCCTGCAGTGGGATTCGCGCGTAATGGAGAGGGACACCAACAACCTCCTCAAAACACCCCGCGGTGACCTTGTGTTCATAGACAACGAGGCCGGACTAGTGCACGGGTTTAGGGTGTTGAACATGTGGGAGAAATATCACAGTACAGTACTGAGCTCCGTGTGCTTATTCAGAAAAAGGACCACGCAGCGCGTGGCGGAGCTGCACAGGCGCAGAGACTCCAGGAAAAGGCTGCTGGAGCTCTACAGAGACAGCGAGCCTTTGTCCCTGGAATTGGGATTTCTCTCAGACGAGCATGCTGGTGTTCTCCAGGACAGGATAGACAGACTATACAAACACATTTTGCATTGCAAAGGAAAGTACAGCCAGCTGTGAACATTCACAGGTGACGGATTTGCTGCCTGCACGGTATAACGAGCTCTGCAAACGCGACTGGCACACCTGTGCTAAACTGATGCGCACTACACAAAACTGTCTTGAATATCCAGCTGAACTACCTCTTGTGAATAGAATGTGTTGCCTACTTTATAAATAAATAATTTGACACGTGTTTGTAAGCTCCTTGATGAGATTTTCACTGTATGCCTCAGAGAGAGGAATGACAAAGGCCATCTTATCCTGTCTTACTTCACCCCCACTGATCAGTAGTAAAGAGTAGGCAATATTTGTGGCTAGGGTTATCATAAATGCAGCCCTTCATAGTGTGTTTGGATTCTTGCCTTGTGTCTTGCCTAAGCCTTAACATAAGTTGATCTTGAATACCGTATTTCTGTTGACATCTGGTTTCGCTTTTTTATAGGAAATCGTTTGCACAGTACATTGTCACAGCAGCACCTGCACTCTTGTTATTGTGTTTGGATTGCATATTCAGCCTTAAAATCACAGGTGTATCACATCCATTGTACATGTTGTAAGTATGTTGTATATATTGTCTGTCAACATGTTTTGGGAATTTGATGCTCCACTAATTTAACGTGCATTGTAACATTCCAAACTGTCCTTTTTGATAAATACACTGTAATTTAATTTAACTGTTGTCAGAGTATGTGTTTTGTATGCAGTTTGTGCTGAACTGCCTTATTAGACTGCATCAAATATTTACTTAGCCTGCATGGAGTACTGGGATTTTTCAAGCCCCTGTACTTGCCCATTACAGTGCTCTCATTGTGCTGTAGTAATATCTTATACTGGTACACTGTTCCCCAGGAGCCATTCTGTCAGCCACGGGCACGCTACAACAGGAATCTCTAATCCCCTTCATAATCTCACCCAGAATGATGAACTGAAAAGAGACAACTGACATGATTTGACATCCTTTCAAAAGGGGCTTTACTGTTCCCTAAATGCATCAAAACCTCCTCCTTTTTTCAGAAAACCTATTACAGAATATTCATCACTCTAGTAATGTAAACGGTGAACCTGCGGCCAAGGCTGGGTGGCTTATTGGTTCAAGCTGTTCAGCTGAGAAGTAAGAGAACTCCTTTTGTGGGTGCATGTGCTGCCGAGAGGCCAAGCCCACAATTAATGAGCGTTTTGCTCTCAGAGGAGAGGCATGCTTACAGTTTTTTTCAAAGGTTGAATTTGTTTCTGTGAAAGGTATTCAAGATAAAAAAGAAAAACAGAATAGACACGGCATATGTAATGTCTGGAGGTCAGACGAATTATTTTGCTTTATACTGTAACATCAGCCTTTAATTTGACCCTTTTGGAAGCATCTTCTCCTCATTAGTTCCACTACAGCTCCAACTCTGTGTCTGATTTCTGGTTCTAGACTTACAAGCACATCAGAGGGAAAGTCAATGATCGAACTTTTGAAGGCCTAACTCCTTCCAGCCTTTCACTATTCTGCACCTCATCTGGTTTCTTTTACATCTTTTTTTTTATATATGTGGCCAGCTCCAGGGCACACCACTACTGTTTGTACATCTCCATAGAGTGGGATGAGTGTATCTTGTTCAGATAGTGGTTCGATTTGTACTCGCATTTCATTTCATGGCTTACAGCACGTGTGTCAGTATCAGTGATTTATGCTTCTCCCGCTAGGTCACCACTTAGCAGCAGAGAAGCAGCAGAGGTTTAAGCAGGTGTAACTGAAGGCTTTTCCCAGACTAGCTGCCTGCTGCAGCTCTAATAGGGACTTGGGGATCAATATGTGCACTGACTGTTGTATAAGGGAAAGCAGGTCATGTTAATGCGCTGGGTGTAGGGTTAGCATGTGAATGTGTGTGTTTCGAGAGGGGGTTGCAGCTGGGCATCACGCTCCAAGCAAGTCTGTTAATGCCGAACAGTGCAAAGAGATTTACGACAGGCTGCAGACACCAAGGATTACACACAATGCTAAACTGAGGTCTGCAGGTCCAAACCAGACTCACAACCCTTTCTCCTTTCCTGCCTCGCACAATTTCCCTCCCTCTGTATTTCACCCACATCTCGCCTCTTCCTGCTGCGCATTTGTCTTCACTGTTAACATCACTGTCAACTTCATTTGTTAGCTAAATGGAAAATGAAAGTTTCATTTTCCTAATTAGTTTTTTTTTTTTCTGCATACACGAAAGCCATTTTTTAACTAGGGACCATGCCAGCTGTAATCACACTAATGGTGGATATCAAAGAGGTTGTTGAATCGCCCTTTTAACTGTTCACATATGTTCCTCCCTCACTCTTTCCGCCTGGCTTATTTCAGATCAACACACTAACTCCTTCAAGTCCCACCCCCTTCCTTTTCTTTCACCCAGAGGCAACAAAATCTTCATGCACATACCTTTGTGACATGGTCTAATGAGTGCAATCTGCTGTAGATCATGGCACCAGCACAGTAGGGTACGATGCAGTATATGGCAGTTAGTTTTGCCCTCATACATGCCAGTGTTGTGTGGTGCCTTCCAGATGTGCTTGTTTTCTGTCAGTAGGCTGAATCACAGGCTCAGACAGTCAAACAGCCGGGGGCCCGCAGCAGGCCCGAGCAAAGATCCCAGGTACTCAAACTGATCTTCTTCTTTTTTGTGCACATAGCAAACATTCCAGAGGAGCTGAGGGAGGATCATCTCCATGGACACACAATCGCATACAGACTTCTCAGGCAGGCGAGTGGAAGGAGTCCCAGCTGTGTACATAAACTGTTGGCAGAGATCCAATTTCATGATGTTTAAAAAGAAAAATAATGTCAGGATTTATCAGCAGGTTATATTAAAGAAGATTAAAGAATGTTATTCAAGTTATTGCAACATTTTAAAGGGACAGTATGACATTTGGGGAAATGATTAAAACTGTAACTTTCTTGCTGAGAATTAGTTGAGAAGATCAATACCATTCATGCTTGTCCAGTCAATACAATGCTGCAGCCAGCAGACAGTTAGCTTAGCTTAGCTTAGCTTAGCTTAGCTTAAAGGAAACAGCTAGCCTACCAGCACCTCTAATTACCACATTCTATCTGGTTTGTTTAATGCAAAAATAAACCCAAGTGTAAAAACGACACCTTTGGCTCTAAAGGTTCACATGCTGGACTACTTCTTGGCAGTCTCTGCTGGTTGCTTGGTATTCTCACAGCAAAGACAAGGAAATAACCACCTCCAGAAAAAATTGGTACACAACCTTCCTTGAAAATTGCATGTTGGTTTTACACTTGTCTTATTTGTACTGAAATATTAAAATGAGTGATGACATTGTAATTTGGCAGCTTTAGAGGTGCAAGGCTATCTTTTCCCCTCTGTTTCCAGTCTTTATGCTAAGCTAAGCTAAGAGGTTGTTGGTGATGTAGCCTTGTATTGATCAGACAAACACTACACTGTTGTCGATCTTCTCATATGGTAACTTGTGTCAAGAAAACAAATAAGCATTTCTCAAAACCTCAAACTATTAGAATCATTACCTCTACTCAGGAAATGACAACGCAACATAACTTAACCACAAACCAGTTGATCAGTTACACCAAACTAATTTACATAATTCAAAGTATGAAAGACTGAGTGCTTTGGACAGAAAAAAACCCACAGCAACCAAATTGGGTGTTTTGCCAGACACCAGGTGACCGACTGACTTAGACTGTCCCTTTCCCTGTGGGCCTGCCATGAGTGAGTAGGCGGACATAAGTGGCATTCTTTCATGGCTACACAGTGCGGGGAACTTCCTGCGCATGACTGAATGATTTCATTATGAAACACAGCACATACTAGGGGGAGAGTCACTTAGTCACAGCTGAGTGAATACGGGCCATGAAGGGTAAACTGGGGGGCCTGGGCTAAGACTGGAGGGGCTTTGGCAGTGTGAAGGCTGGACAGTCAGCCTGTGGTGTGCCTGGAGAACTGGCACAAAGCCTGGCTTTGTCCAAACCAGGGGTGAAAGCTTAAGGTCAGGACCTTTGGGCATTCTTTCTCAAGACAAGTAAAATGTAATGAGTAACAGAGACAGGCGAGAAAAGGGCTGCACATACCTCTGCTAATAAGAGGAGAAAAATGTGTTATGTGTGGTGACCTCTGTTTTCATCAGGTACAAATTAATTTAAGTCAAATCTAAATGCCAGGCTCCTTCTTTTTAATTATTATGTCAATGTCAAAATTGTCTATTTTTTCTCAGTTGGTTACTATCCACAGGTGAGTTTTGGATTGCAGTCACATTTCATCACATGCTGCTAGTTTAACAAGCGTGTGCACCTGGAAACATCACAAGGGATACGCAGCTTTGTTAATCTCTGCCATATGTATTTACTTCTAAAGTTTGCTGTGATAGCACACAGGAGTATAATCAGAGATAAATCAGAGTGAATCAGGGTGATGAGTCTGTCTGTGTATATAACCATGTAAAACCCTGACACATTTCTCCTTTCTTGAACAGGAGTTGTCTCTGAACTGTGGTGGCCAATGTCTTCAGCAAAAAAAAAACTTGTAACATTGGACAGGGAATTGGTTTGCAGGGTTCTGTCATAGTAAGTCATATACAAGAGAGCAGACTAATAAATCTATCCAGCTGTTGTCCGCTCTCTCAGGACTGCCAAGCTTGCAGATTATGGAAAAGATTACATCCTTCTTGTACTTTTCCATCACAAATGTCTGCTACTTTAATCATGCTTGTTTGTTTTGTTCACTGTGTCATGACTACGAGAGAGTCAGATTCTTTATGTAGATTATGTTGGCATAAATATATCAGGTAACACATACACATGACATTTCATTCCTCATCATGTTCTCATTAGTTAATACAGCCTATAGTATGTGTACAAACAGACATAAAGACCTGCATATAATCCATGATGTTTTTGAAACAAGAGCAATTTGGATTTCCTCTATTTTCCTTTAATAAGATTTGCTTCATGCCAGTCATAGCATACATAAAAATAAATCCTGATTAATTTCACCACTTAATTCCATCCTATTTGTTATGCTGCGTCCCTCAAGCTCTGTCTCTAAAATGTGAGACCATGTACTGCAGAATGCCATAAGCCTCATTTGACTTCATGTAAAATATTGCATTTTTTATCATTAAGAGAACAAGTCTGCTGTCATATCTCAGAATGCAAAAGATGTTTATAGGTAAACAACATATATTTTGGCATTGCTGTAAGTAAAATAAGTAAGTTGGCCAAAGATGTGCGTTATTCCGCCATCGTAGCACATGTCTTTAAATTCAGTTTTGTTTATTAAATGAAGGATTACTCAGGCATGACATTGGCTCCCTTGTAAGGACCTTGTATTCAAATGTTTTGCCTTGCTTTTCCCTCCTTACTTTAGCTGAAATGCTGCACAGCATTTGATTGACATGCTTGATGGATTTTGATATTCCTCTGGGCGATGCCTGTTGATGCCTTAGCGCAGCCAGGGGACCAGTTTCAAGTACATGCCGTTTCGCTCATTTGCATCCAGATTCATCTCTATGTAAATGCGAATTAATATGCTTATGGAAATGACTGTTTTTTTCTGTCTTTTGCTGGAAAGACTAACTGATTGCATTCATGGGGAAATGATCTATCATTTTGTTGTTTTGTCTCATGACCACCTGCACCTAGCAGAGGTTATGGCCGTTATTAAGATATTTCTATGCAAATGTTGTGGTTAAGAATCAGCCTCAATGCCAGACAAAGAGTTGATTGGTCCAAATTAGCTGGTTGGACACATGGTTATGTCTTCCTAACATGAACGAAGGCATGACAGTGTATGCAAATGCTGTACCACTTAGCAAACCCAACTTTCATAACTGACACGTCTTATTGTTTAGATTCAAAATTAGCATTTTTAAAAGCTTACTCTTACGCAATAGCATAAAAACATCTGTTCATTTTCAAGTCTTTTTTCCAGTGTGCTGTGACTATGTCATATGGGTTCGTCCTCTCCATGCCTGAAGTGCAAAGAGAATCGATACATAGAAGGGCAAAAGGACGTTTGATACTTGATGACAAAATACCTGCTGAAACAGCACATTCCTTCCTGTTAGCTGACCACTTGCTCTTTGAATGTTAGTCTTGGCTAGAGGCTGTACTGGAGACCCACATGTGGTCAGAGTAGTCGTTTTGAATTATAGCACCCATTGGCCGTGCTGGTCCTCAGTAATTTGGTCATTTCTATGTAAATTGCACTTTGTGCCACCATAGTAGGCTGTTGTACCACACAAATGCTCCGGCTTGCCTCATTCCATAATGGTGCACTGTTATAGTGAAATGATTAAAGCTAACTGTGAGAAAATGTCATGACAGTCAATCAGTTAAGTAGACAGGTCGACAGGAGTATAGATAGAAAAGGAGGGCACTCAGGCATGCGGCCATGAAGACAGGCATAAGAGGCAGGCAGTCGATTTGGGTTGTGTCCAGATGCTGGCCTCTCCTCTTTAGAGGGGGGAAGAGGGAAGAGCTCACTAGAGACAAACATTAGAGGGGTTATGGCTGACTCTGCAGTATCATTGTCATTTGAACAAGATTGGACATGCCTTAGTGAAGGTGAGATAGGCCCACCTAATATAGGATACAGCAGAATGGGGCAATGTATAAAAAATGTGACATAATTATATACATATAAGTTAATGAAGCTTATGTGATTCCGTGGGTGTCTTACTTCAGGATTTTATAAACTTAGGCTTGGGTAGAAATCTTGGCAGCATTGCAAGGCAAGCTCAGCTTTTGCAGACATTATTGCCCCTTCTGTCCTAGACAACAATATGGTATTGCTACCTTGAATTATTCTTAGGAAATCAATTTCCTGTGTATTTGGACTAGCTGACTAGCAGAGAAAACTCTCATTTTTGACATTTTTATTTAAAACAAAAAGCACAGTCTTGTCAGTAGTGTTTTGCTATATTTGAAAACAAAACTGTGGAGTTCACAACATTCTGCTTTAAGTAAATGACTACCACTACATTGAACTCTCTCAACAATGCTTGTTGCTTGTGACACCAACAAAAGTAGCCTGATAAGCCTGCTTCATAACCTGATAGAGCCAGCCCCGGTTTTCACCAGGCTTTACACAGGACTTAGTTTCTTTTCAAAGATGGTGAATAAATTGGTTAATAAATGTTACTTGGTGAGAGAGAAAATCCATTCAAGATTGTTTGATTTCTCACCATTTTGTTTCTACACTTGATGACTTGCTTCTGCATGCACTAGCACATAAAAAGGTATCACACATTCCTGGTGCCAGTTTCACACTATTCTACTGATTGACAGTTTCTCGCAGTAATGTGCAAAAAAAGTGTAGCAATGTGCGATAATAACAAGGCAGTGAAAAAGAAGACTGCAAGCTTGCAAACAAGGGTGTTAAATGAAGCAAAATCATATTTAAAAAAACATGTTTTGCGAGGAAAGTAATGCATTGTTTTGGTGAGAAACAATAACTCTGTTTCATTACAAGAAAATTCCACAATGTACTTTTAAACACCTCAATTTTTTTAAGTTTTTGGGGAGTCGGCCAGCCGAGCCATAGAAGGCCTTGGATGCCTGTGTGCTTTGGAGGCGAAAAGCCGGAAGAACTTCATCAGCATCCAGTTCTATGATCAGTGGACATGCATTGATCTTCATTCTTAAAAGGCCAACAGAATGACTGCCAATGACTGGGACTATGGGAATCTGAAATTAGCAATGACTAAACAGGGACGAAAAAGTGGATAAAAACAGTAAAAGAAATAATAAAAATGCAGACATGCTGTTTTCCTTGTATTGTATAATCACATTTTAATTATATGTTATTATGTAAACTTTAAAGATATTCCCTCTCTCAAAGACAATCTTTCACACCTGTAACCTGACTCATCTCAAATAACAACCCTGAGACGCCCAGCCCACGCCGGCAGCCACAGCAATCATACTCTGACACGACCGTAGGGTGAGGCTTAGTGTCTAGCTCCTCATGACACCCTCACATTATCCTAACCAAAGGGGAAACAATACAGGGTGTAGTGGTTTACTTCCTACCACGTTGAGTGGCAATTCAAGCAGCAAACCTTTGTGCTTTAACCTCATATGTTGCATAACACGCATCCTTTGGCAACAGAACTGAAATCCTGAATGTGGGAGGTTTTCAATATCCTCTCAATAAAAAAAAGAGCACTTGACAGACAGGGTAGGGGTTACAGGAAATTCAGAGGGTCATATCATTTTGTGAATCAGCAAGGCTGAATCCAACAAAACAAAAAGGCTTTGATATAGTGATGTGGCTGCTGTCCTTGTCTTGGTTTTCTAAAGGCTTTCTCTCTTCTTTTTTTCTCTCTCAACCTTTTCCCTTAATTCCCCTCCACTTCTCGTTCTATATCTTCACATCAATTTGGCCTGTGCAAATATTGCCATTGTGAGAACCTGTGCACATTGATTGATTGCAGTGGGGCCTAATCATCCTGGCTAGTTACAAAGACATCTTCCACAAAATCAATGCCACTGAAAGAGAAACTAAATCTATGTAGGGTTCCACAATCTGTTGTAATATAGCGCAGTGTAGCACAACAGGAATATCTAGTATTTTCTCTCATTTTGTCTCCTTTCATTTTCTCCTTCTCCTTCGATTTTTGAACCACCTCATTTATTCTGTATCATTTATCCTTTAAAAGCAAAAAGAGGGGGGGGGGGTTATTGGACACCTGGGGTTTGAAATATATCACTAAGATCAGCTACTGTATATGACTCAGTTTTAATGGCAGAATTGATGGCCTCCCATCAGGAAATGGAAAGGTACAGCTATTGGCTGTGAGATGCACTAAGACAGAAAACAGACATCTCCAGCAAGGGCAAAGAGAGTGTAAGAGAGTGATTTATACATTTGTATGTTGACGTTTATGTTCCTCCTGCTTTGCCCGTCATGTGTGGAAGTAACAGGGAGCAATAATCGTGTCATCCTCATGGCTTCATTCCAGACCCTTAAACACACACAGGAGGACATGCACACTGAAAAGATCAGTTGATCAACTGACTTGCTGATCACCAGAAAATTCATTGACATCAATTTTGATAATGGATTAATCATGTAAGTTTGTTTAGTATTATCGAAAATTGAGTATCTTTGGGATATGGACTGTTTGTCAGACAGAACAAGTAGTTTGAGGATGTCACCTTGGGCTCTGGGAAATCGGCCAATCACTAAACCCGTCCCACAAACAGCGACTGGAACTGTTACGAGGCATGGCAGGCCTGTCAAGCTTTGGATTTGTCCACATATTGAAGTAGTGGGCATGAGGCTACAGTAAGAGGGAGACACAAGATTTTAAAAGCTTAAAGGGTGTGTGCTCTTGCCAATACATGAGTAAAAGTGAAGGAAAGGATGCAATGGTGTGTTTCTCTGCTCCAAGATTAGCTGCAAACATTAGCATTTCTGACTTAGTAGCTTACTTCCTCCCGTGTTAATTGAGCATTACTTCATTTAATTTGTGAGGTTTACAGGCTACACTTAAAATAGCCCAATTCACGATGAGCACATCTACTGTGTAGTATTTTCCCACTGTGTGCCCAGGATGCTCTCAGAGTTTAGCAGCTCTGTCCTGCTCTTTATTAGATTTGAGGAGAGTGCATTCCAACAACCCCCTCCAACATCATTCGAGATAGAGTTACGTTGTTATGTAATGTTAAACGTGAAAACATAAACTGTTGAGAATGCGCTTCACATAAACAGCAGGAATATATCCATTGGTCCTTACATTACTTTTAACAATATTGTGAACTCCGGCGGACGGGTCGGTCAGTCGGTCAGTGGTTGGGCTATTGGCATGTTTTGCTACGATATGTTAATCTGAAGTGAACCTGCTTCAGCATGCAACAAAAACTCCCCCACTCCCAAAGTCTGACTCAAGATTTCGCCCTTGCAACACATCCTTCTATTCTAGCACTAACACGTCCTACAGTGCAATACAAAAGCAATGCTGTCTTCTCAGTTCTTTGTCTTCTACATGGATTATCAGCTTTATTCTGTCTTTGAGCACAATAACATCTTCATAGCCGTCAAGGGCATATTCAAGACAATTTTATAGGGTTCTCATTTTAAAACAAGTCAGCGTTTTCAAACAATTCATGGATCTAACATTATTTTAATTGGCTTGTTAGTTACAGTGGATGGTAAATTATGATTGCAAACTGCATATTTGCTGTATGAGACTGGGAAGCTGGGAATTATGAAAGGCATTTCTTTTTTTTTTTACATTTATAGACTAAACATTTGATTACTCAAAAGATGAATCAATGATGAAAACAACAGTTGTAGCTCTACCTTCAATACAGATATGTGGACAACTTATAGCAGGAGACTAAAAGAGAGCCAGTGACACACACCTGGTACACAACAAACCTCTGCTCTCACTGACAGACAAACAAATAGAGGGCAATGTAGTGTCTCTGCTCGGACAGGGACGGGCAGCTGGGTGACTTTGAGTGTGCAACTTTAAAGTATGTGTGCTTGCTGTGCAGGAACAACAGAGTCAGGCCAGGCCATGACCCCAGCCATGTTCTGTTTTTATAACCCTCAGCCTTTTCAAAAAAGACCCCTTTCTTTGCCATCCCCACATCCTATGCCAATTCTTCCCATCTGAAGTTGCCACTGGTCTGTATTAAATGTTCCCATCTGGTAAAAACAATAGGTGCGTGTGGGTGTGCGCAAGCCGTCAGCAGGCTTGTATTCCATGCTTATTATGCGATTCAAAGGTACCTAAGATAGCTGACCACCAGAACTAATCCATCAGCCTTGTTGGCTGTCAACATGTTGCCCTTCATAGGTAAAAGGATGCCTGAGCCCCCCTCTCTTTCTCTCTGCCTGTTCCACCCTTCACCCCTCCCAGGTGTTCCCATAACTCACCGGGCCTCAAATCCCACTCGAGCATTCCTGAACTTCAGAGGCACATCGGCAGATGAGAGCCTGGATTTATGGCTTGCTGATGGACAGTGGAGGGGGGGGAAGCGCAGCAAGGCTGGGAAGGTGATAGGGTCTGCTTCAAAGAGAAGGAAGAGTTTGTTGTTGTTCTGCACACATATGCACTGCTCTCTCTCCCCTTCTGTGTCTCAGACAGCTGAAGCGCTCAGTTACTGGTTTACACATCTCACACACAAACACATACATTAGCTTTGATTTAATTTTTTGTAACCTATACGACCAGATATATGTGGCGGTTTAGGTCTTTGAAGTCTGCCTCTCTTACTCTCACACATCGACAGACACACAGAACTATTAGATACATGATTTAGCCTTTCATTTCTCATTATATCAAAGGTGACCCTTCAAAGATTGCCTCCAAGCTTTTTTTTTTATTGCACCTGCATAAAATATTCCTCTTGTTCTTAAATATCATCTCCTACTGAGCCATTCTAATTTGTTTGTGTGACTTTGCATATAACATCATAGGTCACAGACAAATATGCGAGTGTGTGGACATATGCATCGATCTATATTTGTATATGTGTGAGTGTGTTTGTAATTGTTTTGTGTGTGAGCGCACCTTCCATCCCCAAACAGCCAGTGTTATATTGCAGGGGCCTGCAGTGTGTGAGGTTGATGGATGTGTGGAGTGGTGTCGTTCCTCTGAGCCGGATGTGTAATGGACCCTGCTTTGCTTCTGTAACATTTGGGCTGATTGATTACAAACAAAGGCCATTTAACATGCAGGGGTGCCTCTTAACAATGCAACATAGCTTCATAGATGAGATTACACATATAGCGCGAGAAAAAAACAACAACAAAAAAAACACACTGCATTTGTCCACAGCGTGTTGCTTGTTTAATTAAAGCTGTGCTGTTATCCAGTTTTCCCTCCGCCCACATGAGAGTAACCACCCAAGACAAGACGTGTGATGATTTATATACAACCTTTATGCTGTAGTGCTAGAAATTCACTACACACTTTTGTAGAAAAGAGCACATGGGAGTATATTTGTTGCTGCAGCTTTAAAATGTCCAAATTGTCTCTGTTTTATTCCCTTTTCTCATCCCTTCTGCCCTTCCTTTTCTATTTTAACACTCACTAAGATTTTCCTCTTAGAGTTGCCCAACTCTACTCATTGTTAAGGTGGAAAGCTGATGTAACTTGTGGCTGTTATTCCCAGTAACCAGGGCGATCCAAAAGGCTCTGGTCCTCCTGCTGCTCAATCAGGCCACTGTTTGTTCACTCTCCGTTTTCTCATGGTCTGTTCTGCCAACCAAAACCAGCCAGGAATTAATGAAAAGCAAAATCTGGATCTCGATCTTCTCACATGAGAAGTCTGAAACAGAGCATTCATCACTTCTACTGACATAATGATATCCATGTGTGTGTACATCTATATATATATATATATATATATAGATGTATAGGAAAAAAAGGTCCTATTCCCATTTTGTCTATGTGTATGCCCTCACATTGCAGGGTGCCTTTCTAACCTGCCTCATTTCAGTCATTGCAGGAGAGCTGCAAAAGGCTGATGCTAGATGTGTGTGTGTGTGTGTTTGTGTGTGTGTGTGTGTGTGTGTGTGTGCGTGCATTGTGAGTGTTGTGCTGGCCCTGAAGTGACACAGTGAGGGTATAAATAGAGCAGGCCCACAGATCACTGTGCCAGACAGAATGTGGCATCTGCTGTGCTGGGAGTGCAAAGTGTTTGAGAGCCTCTAAACTCCTCTCCATTCCTCTTCCCTCCCCTTTCAGTCTCTCATCTTTCTTCCCCCTCTGTAGTCATGTCTGTCGATTCCCTTAACCTTTCTCTCTCTCTCGCCTTCTCTTTACCTTTGTCATCTTTCTCTTTCCTCCTCCTACTATTCCCTTTCCTCCCCTATGTCTCTTTCCTTTACTCTCCCTCCTTCTGTCTCCTTTTTCTTTTGCCCCCCCCCTCACATACTGCCACACATCTGCTGCCATGTGTTGAGTGTTGTGGAGCAGTCCCATTTTCAATTTAGGCTATAAGATCCTGTTTCTAAACATACAGAGGGAACCGGAGATGGGGGAGAGAGAGAGCGAAAGAGAGAGAGAGTCACACAAAAAGGAAGTAGGAAAAGGGAAAAGGATAGTTGGCCCTGCAGTGGTGAACATCAAAGCCCCGATTTCATATTTACCATGGTATACAAATTCCTCTACTGCGATGCGACACATGTTCCATGTAAAAACAATTTAATCCCATGGGATTATGTGGTGTACTTGTGAGGCTATCTTAAGTGGGACGGGCAACTCTGTAAGCGCCAGAGATAAAAGCAAAGTCATTGTGATTCTCTGTAGGATATTTTCCACCCAGAGCCGATTATCAATCCTCCTGATTTAGCGATTCATTTCTCGCCTCTCAGTAAAGCCATTACAAAGAGATGGCAACCCCTCTACCCCTTCTATCTCATAGGACACAACGCACTGTAGAGTATTATACAGGAATGCATATCCAAACCACATGGCTCATTCATAAACTAACCCTATAGAGATCAGCACCACACAAAAGTTCAATCAAGAACGATTTCCCTCTAGCATCACCGTGCTTACTGCGTTCATTCATCTACCAGTTTTTTATTTATTTTCCAGAAGCATAGCACAAAATCTCATAATCTGCTTTCGCTGTGACTAGTGTTGTATTCCCTCAAAGACAGGGGACAGACAGACAGCACAGGCATGCGCACACACAGTCCCAGTGTCAGCCAAATTAATAAGCAGCTTAACTGTCATTAGATATCCTTTTTTAAAATGATTCATTCTTTCTGCTCCCCTCCCTTTTTCCTTTCACCCTGTATCCTACTCATCCCGCCTCCACACTTTCTGACAGGTAGTCTTCCAGGTTTGTTTGCTGACTCTGCACCATGTCCACCCTCTGGCAGTCCAGTAATTGTTTTAAAACTTGACACTGGACAATGACAGTTGGAGACTTGCAGCAAGAGAGGGTGTTAGAGGGATGGGCTGCCATCAGGAACTGTCCAAACGTCAGTCAGAAAGCAGCGCCAGGTCATCTTTTCATCCTTTTGTTTGCTCGCAGGCAGTGTTCTCGCCTGTGAAGACGAAATCCAATCTTCATCCTTTCATTCAATGTTTTTTTCTCCCCTTCACATTACCCCACCCTTTCCCCTAAACTATTCTCTGCTGCAATCGTCCCTTCTAACCTACTCTTCCCTTTTTTTTCTCACACTTCTTCTCTCTCTCCCTGTCTCCTTCTTTCTCACCACTCTGTCAGTCACATCAGCAACACACATACACATGCACAAACACAAAAGATTCTTCTCCATTTTGTTGGCCTCAGGCACAGTTGTTTGACGGAACACTGTGTAAATCTCTTTTGCCTTTAAATCTGTGATTACCTCAGGGATTGTGCCAAATGCAGTCTCACTCCCTCATCTTCCCCACATAAAGAAGGTTGAGGTTTAGGTTGCCACCTTTTGACTGACAAGTGCAGGATTACCTCAACATCAATGTTAGACTGTGATCAGAGGACACAAATTAAATGACTCAGAAGGTCAGCTTCAACGTGAAAAGATAATGAGAGGTTTGTGATGTGAAAGGCTTTTATTTAAAGACTGGTTGTCAGGTTTCTGTGGGAAATGTGTTTCCCATTTCAAGTGTGTGGAAACCCTTAAATCATCATCGGCACACTCAAAATTGTGAAAACCTGATTGGTTTGGCAGCTAAATACAGCATTTCTTGCCAGGCCAATTTTTAACTATTCAAATGTGTCTTTTTCTTTTTCTCACACACTCTGCCTATCTCACTAAACACACTCACCTTAGAGTAGTCTCTCTTTCAGCGTTTTGTAAGCTGAGTCCCAGACCATCCAGCATGAGCCCCAGAGGTCGTCATCCCGGTTTGGAATGTTCAAAGGCTTTTGGCACGAGTTTTTATCCTGAGAATTTTCCAGGGCCACATCAGTGCCAGGATGCCATACGTGAGGGGGCACAGAGAGGCATTGTGACCCAGCGCCCACGTTTAGAGGCCTGCTGAGAGGGACCACAGAGGAAAACACTGAATGTCATTGTTATGTAGCATCAACGGTGTCCTCGGCTATGATGTCATGGCAGACAGCGGTCCAGCTGTGGCCAAGCACGCATGACTGTTAAAAGAGGCCATTAATCTCAAACATTGTGTGAACGCTCATTTGAGTTTAGTTACATGTAAGCCAATTGTGCAGCCATATCTGTATTTACACAAGCTTTTAACTCATTTTCAAAGTTTTGGATGCTGGTGACTTAAAACATGGAAGTGGAGGGCTGTCTCCAGAATGTGAACCGTGGCGAGTACAGACTTGTTTGCTACTGACGAAGCACAGATGTAGCAGGAAAATGAGTGTGTCATGACTAAAGCCAAGACGTAACAACTTTAGACAAACCACCCATTGTGTTTGACTCTCATTTTTCTTCCTCTGAGAGAAGAGAGTATCAATCCATATCCAGCAGATCCTAACCAGATTAGGGCAGGGCCACTTTATAAAACAGAAGATCTTGTTAGCTCAAGACATAAAAGTTCAGACAAAGACAATTTATTTGAGAACATTCCCATGTGACAAGTTAATTCTATTGTTCAGTGAATATTTAGTTGCTAACTAAATAAAGATTAAACATGACAGCACAAAGGGATTTAATTTCATTCAGGGGCATTGCGCTATTTGTAACTTTGCACTAATAAAGCAAAGTTTCCTGAGTTGGAAAATGTTTTTCCCATCGTCTGTGCCACATAATGGTGGTTTGGTGTTTTAGTGACTCGCCAAGCACAGTGCAGTAAAAACAGTGTCACTGGCATGCAGAAGTGCACCACCTCTTCGGTGTCACGATTCACAATGTTTTGCATAGTCTGCCTGCTTACACTATAAACACCTGTGCTCTGAACTATTTTTGTGACTGTTGGTTGGAGGAGGCCACAAACACGTATTCACCTTTAAATGAGTCATCACCTAACTGCAGCAGTTTATTTGTGCTACCATATATTCTTATTTGGACTGCTGTATACTGTATTCACATCTCTCTTCTCCTATCTCTATTAAATACAGCTCTGTTTTCACAGACCATTACCAAAATCTCTCTTTTGGGCACAAATCCAACAGTAAGTTCAAGGATGGCCACTTCCTAAGATGAAAGCTAGACACAGATCACTTTTCCAACCTTGCAGACTGAGTTTACTTTCCCATGTTTAGGCAACAGAGCTCTCCCATTAAAGACTGGAACACAGAGAGGTCCAGTCCAGATGTCTGTACTCATAGATGCATTTCCACAATTCATTGTGTTGTAGAGCTGATGATTAATACTCCCTAAAAACTACTACCCGGGTACTAAAGAATAGAAAACATATGGATCTACATAGCACTGCTGAGCTATGTGCATGACATGGTGATGATATCTCAATATTGCCACATTCACATTGTTTTCAAGTGGACAAACAGTCTAATTAATTAAATAAATGTTTCAAACGAGTCTCTAGATAACCTCAGGTTAATGGTTAAAACAGAAATTTGAGATCACACTCAAGAGTGGAATTTAAAACACACCAGACAGAGTCTGAGGGTTTGGTGCTATAGGGATGGTGTGGACACATGAGACTGTAATAAACACAATATTCTGTGTCAAAATGGTTATGAGAAAACAAAACCTTAGGATATCGTCTAATGAGACATTGAGGAGTGCCACCGCATCAGGAAAATGATGTTATGTTGTAGGTATTGCTGGCTAGAACCACTATCGGCAATTACTTTATGTGAGCTAAACAGAAATTGAAATAAGCAGCATGATCTGAGTGAGGAGTCATTCAATAGGATTAGGAAAACAATATTTCCATTTGAAGATTGTGAAATAATTTGTTTCCCTCTTGAAATTTATGCAGCTGATGTTCGGTATAAAACAGATATTTTGCCTGGAAATGTGTGTGGTATGCAGCAAAGATTTGTTTGCTCATTCAGTCTTACTTTTGAACATTATGCCATTTACAATTTTGATTATAAAAAAACAAAATTACATCATTCTGCACAAACAGCCGATGATAAGGATAAGGTGCTGCTGCTCAAGCTAAGCTACATTATAAGTTCAAAACAAATTTGAAAAGTAATCTATCAATATTGCCAGAAATTCCTTCCCATGTGTAATCAATGGATGAAATGACTACTGATTTATGATACATTTCAATTTGCTTCAGGAATACAAGTCTAAGCTTAATTGCTTCCACACACTGAACTGCGCAGTGAGAATTCAAAATCATAATATTAGCTGTGCTGGATGTTTAATTCTGAAAAACGTTATTACTGTCGTCCCCTGAGACCCTATTTCTGCAGCTCTGAGCAAAAGTGGACCGTGAACCCCGCAGGAAACTACCGGTTGCACATCACTGCCTTATGACTAGTAGTGTAAGACAGTTACCGTGGTTACAGAATGTGTGTAAGAGGCTGATAAGAGCATCATCTGCGTTCTGTGTTCGCCTTCATGTCTGTGTCCATCTGATATCGTGCTTCAGTGTCTAAGGAAAGCCTTAAAGATAAGAGTTTCACTTCACTGAGACTTGAAAAATCCTCAAGTGCACAGGAGAGATGTTGTTCATCAAGAGATATATTGTATACAATAGCAGTGAAAAACAACTGTAGTCTACTTACATGTCTGCATAATAATTTTCTGTGAGATTTTAATAAAGCTACCTAAGCAACCCAGTGACAATCATTATGTATACATCTGTGGTCACAATTAAAGGTGTTTCATTGCCACTGAACACAAATTCATAAGTCATAATTCAATAGTTTGGTTCAGATAACCCACTAACTTCCTCTAACTACTCATTGTGTCCATTTGCTTCTCGTAATCTAGTCCAATGCAGAACCAGAGCTTACAAAAACAGGGAGGCAGTTCTCTCTAGGGATTATTGATTAAATGACTTATTGATGGAATGCTGCAGCCCCAAAGCTCGATATTGATTCTGTGTTTCTAGGGAATAGAGACAAGGACCATAAAGAGATTCCCTAACTTATAATAGCCTTACAGAGGTTAAGAGAATATTGTGTATAATGTGATACTGTCATTTGTGACGGGCTATACTGCACATAATGTTACAAAATTTTGGTAATGCATCCACAAACACATGCTATCACCTTTTTTATCATTATGAGGGACTTTGACTGTACCACCTTAACAACAGGACCCGCAATCCCAACTGCAGCCTTTTAGAGAAGCAAGAACCAGCAAATTGTCCTCAGTTCAGAAAAAAAAAAAATAACTGTCTCGATCCCAAAGGTGTAAATTTAAAGTGTGAAACCACGCACGTTTTTTAGTTCACACTTTTTCAAGTCTAAACTCAAATTCACCTGACCAACATTGTGGGAAGTGGCAGCAAATATTTCTGTTTTCACAAGGGAGCAAAATATTTTTTTTTCTCCTCCTCTATAAAAGAGAAATGAGAAGGTGACAGAGAGAGAGATAGATTAGTCTAGATATGCCTTTGGCAGTAGACAGTAATGGGCTGGTGTGGGATACATACAATGCATTCTGGATGTATTTATGATAGAGAATCTATTGCAAAATATGTGAAATGGAGGCTGCAGTATAGTAATTTAAAAATGTTAGAGCTTAATTCTGAGATAGACAGGTTTAGGGTAGGTCAAAGAAAGTTGAAATAGAAACTTTCAAACTCTTCTAAGGTGTGTGTATTGCCTCAGATAACCAATAACTGCCCTTTTTGACATTTTTATAGTTTTTTTATGGAGTCAATGTAAGCACATTGCTGCAGAATATAATGCATGCTGGGATAGATTCCAGCCATGTGACCCTGATTAAGAATTAACGGTGCCTTCTGCAGTTTTCTACAAGCAAATTAACTTTCTTGCCAACTGTTTCTTGGATAAACGAGATACCTTATTTGAAAGGGGTTAACTTACATCCTTTAATCATAATGCCACCATGTTGTTGTCAAACCACACTTTGTATCAGATAAATTAAAGCAAGGCATCTGCACAGGGAAATGTCCATCAGTGAGGGTAGACTGAACATTAGAAATGTCTAGATTGCTAGAATCAACACCTTTCCTAGTATTGCACTGGAATAAGTGGTTAACTTTAACTAATGCAATCTATAAACTGTTTATCTATAAAATCTATGAAAGTGTATTTTGATTGGTAATAATGCTGACAGTGATAATGCAGATGGAAGTACATTCTCAAACCGAATGTGCTTTGAGCACATATTTGTATTCTTGGAAGAATATTGTGAGATCTAGATTTTACTGTCTCAGATGACAACATTTTGAGAAATGATGCTGCTAAGTATCTCTGTCCTTCACATGTGATTTCCTTGCACAAACTGTGTTTTTTTTCTTCTCCTCTCACCTGTACCTCACTCCTCACTGCCTCTGATCAGTCTTGACAGCTATTCGTCTCCTACCTTGCACTATGCACAGACACACACACACACACACACACAGAAAACAAACATTACTGAGTAAGTGCTGCACCAGGGCCCTATCTCAAAGCAGGATTACTAATGTAGCTGGTTAATTGCACCTGAGTAAAAACCAGTAGATCTCTCTTTACTTTAGTTCATGTTCCAGATCAGAGCTGAAGGTTTTATTCAGCAAAGGCTCTATCCTGCTTCGTGAGACAGACTTCAGGAATCCACACACAACCGCGCGAAACCGCATATTGATTCTGTTTCATGTTGCACAGTTATGACAGGTTGAGAGAGTTGTGGAAAAGTCAAGAGCACGCAGACAATGATCCAGAGGCTATATGAGAAGCTGGGAGACAGAATAAAATATCAACAGATAAAGGAGGGTGGGTGGAGAGAGAGAGAGAGAAAGAAAGAGAGAGAGAGAAAGAAAGAGAGAGAAAGAAAGAGAGAGAGAGAGAGAGAGAGAGAGGAGGAGGAGGAGATGCTGCCTAACTCCAAGAAGTGTTCCTCTGACAGACTAGTGCTGAAGGACATTTCATCTCGAGACCAACAACTGACCTCATGCCGATAAAACAATGTTAAAACCGGGGCATTAAGTAAGTGTTTTCCGTCTGTTCTGCTTGCCTGCCAAAGCTTCCCCCTTCACTCTTGGCTGCCATTACTGAGAGCTTGATGTTCTTTGTGTTGCCAACTTCCAAGCACAGGCTTTTCTTAACGGTACAAACACAATTTAGGTAAACAAATCTAGCTCCTATTGTATGTCAGATATTGTTCCACTACAATCTCTGGGTAGATAAAGAATGAATCACGGAGCCTCATATTGTATTTATATTGAGTGCTTATTCGAATGGACTGCAAGTCAATGAGCCTTTTAATTGTTTTTGGTTGTATGCAGTATGCACGATGATGCTGTCCAGCAGAGTTTAATGCAGTGAAAGATTCTGAAATAAGTCAGTGACCATTTAACTTCATATTGACCATGTCATGTGGTTCAATAGTATAAGATAATAATACTTTGGCTGGATGTGATCTTGTTGTGATGTGTATGGCAAACCAATTTGTGCTCTCAATCCCAACTCAGAGTTTTACATCTGTTATGATTAAATGCCCTCTAAAAACACAGTTTCAGTCCTAATTGTTACATCAGTTTGGCTAAAGTGACTTTCATGCCTCATCTTTTCTGTTTATGGTCTTATATAAATCTTCTGTGGTGACAAACTTTACATAAGCGCAATCCTCTTCAAAACAGCTCAAAAACTTTGGCGAAAACAGCATCATCATCGATATATCAAGTGGATGTTTGAGACTTACTTGGAAAGAGGCTCATGGTTATTTATGGTGTGCCATTCAAATCAGTGTAACAGTCAACAATGATTTGCCAAATACTGCTTGTGTGAAGCCCAGCTCAATAGCCTCTTTAGATCTCTCTACAGAGAACAGCTTGTTTTTCCTCATCTCTCGGTCTCTCTCTCCAGACCTCTAATCCTGCTCCATTGTCTCTCAGTGCTGGTTTATGGAGGGTAAGGACGTGAACAGAAGGGGAAAACAGACACCGTAATCAGAAACTCCCGATTAACATCAGTGTTAAAATTCAGAATTTATTTACTTCCAGCTGAACCTTTTCCTGTTTTCAAACAGTGCATCTTGTTTGGACTTGTAGCTGTCACTCACTTTTCTAATGTATGAATATTTTTTTTAATGTATTCATAAGCAATGACACACATTTCTTTTAACAACATTCAAATGCGCACTGAGAAAATAAGTTTGCAGTTTGTGATATAAGCATATATTGCTTTTGCATATTTATCCACCCTAATCCCCCAAGAGTTTCAGAGAGCTTCATCTCATCTAATCCCCAGATATTGTCATTATTGTTATTGCAACTTTTGCATCAGTGATTACAACTGAATTACAAATTATTCACTAGTTTTTAAAAAGAGGACATTTTTGGAGAAGTGTTTGGGGAGAAGTCTCAAATGAATAAATCTTTAGTCCAAAGTCCCATTTGAAAATTGTTAGTATTTCAGTTCTGTTAGTATGCTTCTTATATTATGTTGTACTGGACCAGTCTTTGTTGCAAAACACTTGTATGTTTCATTTAAATGTTTATTCCTTTTTCAGAGTTCATAAAAGAGAATGTTCCTAAAACTAATAAAAACATCAAGACAACTATGTAAACATATTACTCCCTACAGACTTGTTTCCATGCTAAATATTTACAATAGCCAAATGTTTCCTGGTTATTTTTATTTGTACTTATTATTTTCTGTTTGCGCTATTATATTACGCTATTATCACTGAAAAAGTGGAAAAAATATCAACCAGAAGAGCTATTGTTTCCAGTTGTCATTTTTGTGGCTCAGCAATGACTCCAATATAGCTAACAGACCTTTTTCACAACAGCCATTTTGACATGTAACAGTAGGTTTAATGCAGGTGTTTTCAATGATTAACTCAGATGAATTAAGGTTCTGTTCCATTTATTGCAGCAGAGCCATTTCAGTGATCCAGCATGCACCACAGCAGCACCCTGACTCAGTTTGAACTGAATGGAATGAAACCTTAATTAATTAAAACACCTGTGTTTACCTATTATTTCATGTCAAAATGGCTGCTGAGAAAAAGGTCTGTTATGTCCCAGACTCTATCGTAGTTTCTGCTGTGTTTCATATATTTATATATGACACACATTGCATTTTAACACTTCTTTTGTTCAGTGTCATTCATTTCAAAACATACTTTATCATTAGCTAAAACTAGCTTTAACAAAAATCCCTTATACTAACTTAATTGACGTAAACTTACGTCGCTGTATCCTGACTGGCTGAATAAATGACATTTGTTCAGCTGCGGGTGATTAAAAGTTAATGTTAATTATTAGATATATCACTAAGACTCAAAAGAAATAACTTCAACACTCGCTCACGACCTTTCTACTCTTTTACATCGACATTACAGCTGTTGAATGTTTTTTTTATACCGTGTACCTGCCTCCGGTTTTGTAGTTCAGTGTCTTTGTTGTGCTTGTCAAACGGGTTTTTTCTCGCTCCAACCTCTGTGTGTCTCTCTGCCGCTCTCTCACACACACACAGAGACTACAAGCAGGAAGTAGAAAAAAGGCAGACAGCAGCTGATAAAAATAAGGAAGTAAATGCTGTCGGATCGGAGCAGGAGGAGAGCCCCTCTTGGTGCTGTAAAATGAAAGTGTATCACTCGACAGCTCGGTAATATAATTCAAAGCACAGCGGCTGTGCTAAGGAAGTTAGCCGTCAAGCTAATTCTTCCAGTGACTCCACATTATCTCAAAACAAGCACTAGACTGAAAAAAAATAACAGAAGTGAGGAGGAAGACACAGACGAGTAAGTACACTGCAGTGAGCTGCAAAATGGTAAGCCCCGCAGATGAGGGGAGAAGTGTCTGTGTAAATGTGTGAGTCAGAGACATAGAAATAGCAGAGAGGTGTAGGGGGGGGAGAAGGGGAGTTTTCTGTGCATTACAGCACTTTTTTCCCACCGGTTCTTTGTGTCAGCAGAGGGAAAGAGTTCACAAACAGCTCAGGAGAGGAAGGCTCCGAGGGGAACGAGAAAGTGGAAAAGAGAGAAAGAGTCCTCTGTGTGTGTGTGTGTGTGTGTGTGTGTGTGTGTGTTCAGTGTATTAGGCATGCACCGTAGTGTCTCTTCCTTCAGGTCCAGTCCTGCACAGTGGACTGAGAAGGCAGATTTAGACAGAAAGGAACAACACATGAAAAGGTCAGAGCCCTGATGACATACAGAGGAAGGTGAGGGAAGGTGAGCGTGGGTGTTTGGACATGCTGCGGGTACAGCCTTTCACACTCAGCACTTTCTGTTTGGGAGTCAGAAAGTAAACAAAGTGAGCGTGTTTGCACACAAAGATAGTTTGGTTACTGCGCATGGGGTCTTCCTGTTTATTGCCCTTGCAAAATGATGCGTTTTTTTTGTGTTGTGTGCATGATAAAGTTGCTCTGGATGTCATTTCCTGTGGACTTTGGCGCCCTCCATATGTCATCTGTTGTGGGAATATTATATCATAGGGGATTAGTCCTAAGGATCTTGGACTTTCCCCTGTGCAAATATGAGCTCTGTTCACAGAAGGTCACAGTTATTAATAACCTGTCCTCTACTCTGTATGTCTCCTCTAAGACTCCTCTTATCCCCAGAATTATTGTCAGCCACCATGGACCACAAAGGGGAACCCCAGGAAGGAGCTATGGGGCTGAAATACGAAGAGCTGCCGCAGATGGACGGCTCATGTGATGCGTGCGAGCCTGACGAGCCCCAACCGGCCACGCACGTGTGCCACATCTGCAGCTTCGCCTTCTGCACGGCCCATGCTGACAGACATGCCAGCAGCACACATCACCCCCTAAAGCCTTATAACCATGAGGAGACACATGCTAATGGACTTGGCACCAACAAAGACTCTAGGGTTAGAGGTGGAGTTGAGGATGAGGCTGGTGCGGAGAGGGCAGCTGAAATGGGTGCAATGGAACTGCTTGGGGTGGCAATGGCTAATGCCAACGTGAGTGGTGATGCTGGTGGAAAAGAAGAAGCGCAGAATGATCTGCAGGTTGATGATGGAGCTGAGGGTGCAGAAGCAGGGCAGGAGGCCGCGGCGGCTGGAGAAGCTGGGAAGAGAGACACTGTGACAGTGGAGAGACTGCGCTGCAAGGAGCATGGCCAGGAAGGCTCCCTCTACTGTAAACCAGATGAGAAGATAATCTGCGTGGTGTGCGCCGTGCAGGGTGAGCACCGCGAGCATGAGATCATCACCCTGCACGAGGCCTATGTGTGGCAGAAGGTGAGTCACACACTCAGAATATGACAGGTTTATATGTGGTGGTGATTTATTCCCACTACTGTATTTAACAACAAAGGCATGTGCCATAACATTTGCAATATGTAACATAATGTATTCAGAGTGTTGCCTATCTGGTTTGCATTTATAATTCTGTATTAAGCAGTATGTCAATAGCTGTAGGCCCTGCAGTCTTTAAGTCAACTCACCAGGGCTGTGTAACAGCTCAGTGTAATATTTTAAACATAACAATGTCTCATAATCACCCACATGACACCATTTATAAATTAATTCAATTACACAGCTACATAAATAATTTATATGAAAACTGTGAAATGGAACTGAAATGTTATAAATAGTCCCAATGTCCATTTGGCTTGGCTCCAATTATAGCTCCATTTCCCAGATGGCTTTTTGCTTCAGGTGGATTTAAGGTCCAGGGAGTCGCCAGTCATTCTGTGCAGCATTGCAGCTGGTCCAGTAAGCCGGGCTAATGATGTGCTCGATTTTGAAATTCACTCCATCATCACTATTGGCTTCGCAGAGCATACTGTTTGTGATGATCATTGTACCATTTAGAGTCAGATGTTATCAGCATGTTGAACACATTCGGACTGCGTTATCGCACAGAGGACCAATTAACATGGTGTGAAACCAGGACTTGGTTTTGGACTCGTGTTTTGAACAGTCAAGGGTTTTGTTTGTGAACACTAAAATAAACTGAATCAGGAAATCTCGGCAAGAGCCCCATTTGAAAATCATCGCACAAAGCCGGTGTATTTAGCTTCAGTAGTAATGACCCTCATGGTGTGCTGACTGTCATTTATAGAACAAGAGTTTCATCCTCTGCCCTGTGGCTGTACATCTGAAAAACAAAAGTAGAGCAGCACATTTCCCTGGCTTACTCTCACACTATGGCCACATATGGATTGATGAGAGACAAAAGGGGATACACACACACACGCACATAGCCTCAGGCCACATTATTTACTCTAAACTTACTCTGGCCTTTTGTCCTGTTTTATGTGTCAGTGTATTCATGTGAAAGAACCCTTTATCTCCAGGGCAGTGATATGATTTCCCAACACTATACATTACACTGAGCGTGTAGCATATTACACTTTATATGTACAATTATACCGTTTGGTGGGCTGTCAAGGATGTACCGTGCCTTTTTTTTCTGTGCAAAGATCTTGTAAACATATTGTCGCAGTATCAATACTGCAGTCCTTGCATCAAAAATATTTTAGTTTAGTTTTTGTGAATGTCCGCAGTCTTTCTTTGTATAGATTTAAGTTAATTTGGTTCCCTTCCAGATGATTAACAGCGTAATAATTCATTGAAAACTAGCTAACTGGGTGTTTGTACATGCTGTGTTTCCTGTAGTATTTAATGTGTGTTTGTGTGCTCCACCTGTAGAGTAGGCACGGTTATGACCTGCTGGGTTGTACACAACAGATGGCTGAGAAGATCAAGACCAAGTGGACCAACCCTGAGGTGAGTACAACCTCCCGCATGCAGAACACAGAGTCGAGTCCTAACACAAGTTATACAATAATGGTGATTGTCTCCCAAAAGATTTACACTCAGATGTTCTCATTTAGTAATGAGCTCCAACCAACTCCTATCAAATTAAATGAGAGTTTCTCTGCAGCAATAAAAAGTGGATTCCACCTTGTTGTAAAGTGTTTTGCATTGATTTTGCCATGTGGTTTGATGGAATTTGCAGATGATTTTCCTACAAACATTCAGTCAGTCCGGCGTAAACATGCCAAAATGTACTTTTTACTATGCATAGTAAGCATATGTGGTAATTGCTGCAAACAGCACATAACATAAATATAGAAGGCTACTTTCACTGTGGTCATTTCAAGTGATTTCATGTTTTTGAAAATGTACGAGCAGGTGATGGTAGCATGGACCGTCCAGATTTATAGATGAATCCGCACAAGTTTGTTTCTTTTTTCATTGTAATTTAATGACCCATCATTATACAATATACTAGCTGCTTCAAGGTTTGTTGCTTTGGATTCTAGGGCTCCCTCCATGGTAAATGTTAGTCTACTTTCAGTCGTATCTCTTACATAATTAGTCCACGCAGTCTTAGTCAGCCTGTCAATGAACATTGCATACCAAGCAGGTCAGTTTTTGTAATTTAAATCCATTTATATATTTCAGTTGCCCTCATTCTTGACTTTCCTAATTGCTCACAATCTGATTTAAAGACCATTAATGTGTAATTATTAATTTTGTCATGACTTTAAGAGTTGATGATGGTTTAAAAAGAACCCTTGGTTGAACCTGGTTTCAAGCTACGGGGAGCCACAACAGAACACAAAAATGAGCCATTACTCATTTCTAATTCAGTGGATACAGCAGTAAGCACTGCTGCAGTATAGACACTGCAGCGGCAGAGACACAGCAGCCTAGAATGAGATAATAAGGGATTAGAAAGAGATTATGTCATAAAGGCATTGGGTAGTAAACATGAGAGCCAATTATTTCTATCCATATATTTATCATGGCACCTCATTCACAGATCTGGCCTATTTGGTTTCTGTAGATATAATTCTGCTCGAAGCGTGTGACGGCATCTTAGTGTGATTACTGAGTCATGTCATTTTCAGCCTTCAGTTGATGTCACGTCTTTGCTCCAGTGCTTCTGTGCTAAGTCAGAGGTTGTATTTTCAAAGTGACTGTGATTTAGGCATTTTCATCTATAAGATAGAGAGGAATACTGACTACAGAATACCCCCTAGCTGTTTTTAAACGCTCACTGAGCTTGGAAAATTGACAAAAAGTCCTTGTATTCAATTCAGGACTCATGGGGTGGATGTAGTGTATTATGCACTGCATTAAATTGTAAAGAGTTTTTAATAGTTCTTTTTACACCCTCATTTAAACAAAAGACATGGACAACATATTAAAGACATCTTTCAATATAATCTAGCCCAATACTCATTACACCCTCGTAAATGACCATAGTAATGAATCAACACTGGCATTTACAAAGTTGGCATTTATTCCTAGACTGTTGTATTTGACAGCATCTCAGTGTACACACGTTTATTTTTTTCTGTCCATTCAATTTTTCGCATACTCACACACCCTCTTCTAGACATGGTCACAAGTTGAAATAATGATCATAACCTTAATTCAACCTTTTCGTCTAACCTCGCTGTCTAAAACTGTGCCCAGTGCTTTTCCCACATTGTTACCTTTCTCTTGATATCAACCTAAACAAAAGCTGCAAACTGAATTTCCTTGACAAGTCAACCTTGAAAACAGTGGCTGTATTTCCATTACAGATGCCATAGTGGGGGCATGTTCTGCCACAGGCTGTTACGTCTTGTACAGTGAGAGATGGAACAATGAGTGGCGGGATCAGGGATGTGCGGCTGTGCCTCACCTTCGAAGGTGGTGCTCTCTTACCACCGCTCATTGCCTGTTCTGCCTAACACTCTGCTTATAGTATTGTCTGAACCCATCAGAGACCAGTGGCACACAGGAGCGTCGCTCAGTACCTGCAGAGATGTGACCCAAGCACAGTGGCATAATGTAGAAGGTTAATTCGGCTGGCCTGCGAGAGGTAACACTTTCACTGGCAGCTGGCACCTCACCCGAGTTCATGTCTATTATCATACTGAAATATCAATGCTTCCCCAAGGACTGCCTGGACATTTAGCCTTGTGCTGTACCACTATAGAGGTGCGGCGTGGCCGGTGAAAACCACTTACCTGCTCACTCACAGTGCACTGTGTTAGAGACCATTATGTGGATTTGTCCGTGTGTCCTCTCTGCACACTCAAATGTCAGTGTTTTTTATTATGCATGACAGGAAACCATCAGAGTGACTGCTCCTGTTGGAGGTGAAATTGCATGGTAAAGGAGAGCTTTTGGTTGTGGAGGAGGTGAAAGGTGAATGCAAAGATTTAACTCTTAGCTGGTGTTCGCTTATTAAATATAGCCTACTTAATTATGTTCTTAGCCACAGGTGTGGGGATTTTAATCTTTCAACGCTCATATCTCCATTTTCCACGAGGGAATGGAATATAACAGCGTAAAAAACAGTGATGCAGCTGTATACATATTAATGAAAGGCCAGAGGCGTAACATAACATGAGGGGCCTAGATGGCTGTCATTCAGCCAGTCAGCTTGCATTACCTATCATCAAAGAGCTGGAAATGATTCCTGAAGCATATTGTGGCTTCAGACCAGGACAGCAAGTAGTCAGCATATTTACCTCGCTCTCATGTTTTATTTACTCACTTTCTGCCACACAGGGTGTCAGGTAGAGCACACGCCGCCTGTGGAGCCACTCTCTGCAGTCTACAGAGAGAGGAGTCCAGTATCTGGAAGCAGCACAGCAACATCAGCCTAGTCACAAATGTGTATGTGTGAGCAGTGGCTATATCCATTTTCCCTGCATCATAAAATCCACAAGAGCAGCAGACACATTAAAGCTGTCTTAGAGAGCCAAGGCTGAGGAACAAACGGTAGAGGCATGAAAAGACTTGGCTGCTGGTGTTAGGTTTATTCATCTTGCTTTTTCTTGTCCTCCTCCACCTCATTCTTTTCTTCCCCCTCCTCCTCTCACTTTATACCCCCACTCCCATTGCTCTTGCGCTGTCGTTCCCTTTCTATCTCTAGTCACCGTATTTTAATTGAATTACTCTGTACCATTTCCCAGAAAGTTGCTTGGCTGACATTGCTTCTCTCAAAACCAATAAAAGGTGCTGTATATTCAAACTCTGCTTTTATAAAACCAAAAAGGCCTTCAGTAGTTTTTTTCCCTCCATCTTTTAACTTCTCCTGCTTCCCCGTGATATATTAACTTATATGACTTTTGAAAAGGAGCTGGTGTATTTCAAATTATCTTCCTGTGTATTGTTGTGTTGTTTTAGAGGCTAAATTGAAGAATCTAATTTCTGTGAGAGATAAAAGAGAGCGCGAGAGAGAAAGAGTAGTATTCACTTGGATCGGGGCCACAATTGCCAAGGGCAAGAACGGATCATATCCATTTACTCCTAATGTTCTATTAATGCTTTTTAGGCCCTTTTTAAAAAAGCATCACACCAAACAGACCTCTGAGTAAGCTGCCGGGCCAGCTCTGATTCAGTAGTGAGAACGTTCAAAGAAAGTTTGAACTCTACTGCATCAATGCACCAGAAGCATCAAAGTTAAATAACATTTTATTCTCTCTATACCAATTTCCAAAAATATACTCTGTATCTACATTTTTCATCCCTTCACTGAAACTGCAGGATGCGTAATCTTTGAGAAATATTCCACATAAGTCCAAAATGTCGCTATTTTTGTCTACACCACTGTATGAACCAAGTAAATTATTTGAGAAATTTCTTTGAGACTTAGAGTTAAGAAGAAATTAAAATGCTTTTATCCACAAAATACATTTGCAATGGTGGACCCAGTGAAGTGTCTGTGCAATTGAAGATGTTAAGATTAAACTCTGAGGCTACTTTGATATTTGTTTCAGCTGTTTTCAGTTTACTTTTGTTTTCCATCTTAGTTTGTCCTCACCAAAGTAATGTGACACACAACTTTTCGCTGTTGTTTTTACACTGACATGTTTTCATTCCCCGGGGCTTTCGTTCTTTTTTCCACAGTTCTTTTTTTCATCAGCACTAATGAGTAGCACAACCTTTTTGTAGCCAGTCACACAAGCACACCCGTGTGTGATGTTAATTCTATTTGAGTGTCTTGCTTTATTGCAATCATGTGAAGTGTCGGAGGAATGTCTGAGAAATCTTCTATTTTTAGTAAGCCACAGATCCCAGCTTTGTCTTTGAAGAAAGGATTTTTTATTTATTTTTTCATTTTGATTTTCAGTCCCACCGTTCACATTGTTCATAAAGTAGTGAAACAAGTTTAAAGTTGGCATTTTCTGGTTAAAATGTCCATTTTGGTAGACATGAGTGCAGATGATATTGCTTATACAGTATGAAGTGAGCTGATGAAAGACTTTTCAGTCCTTCATTTGCTTGCATTACCATGATTCATGAATTTCTCTGATAACAAGGGCTCTGCAGTAATAATACAAAGCATGTTAAAAACATGAGTGAAAAATTAGCTTTCTTAATCTACTAGCCAGATGCCCTGCCTCTGCCTGTGCTCTTCTCCCTCATCCTCTGTCCTTACTCTAACTGTGCCCTTGTAAGCAGTGTGTCGCTGTCTCTCCCGAGGCCTCATTTTCGTGGCCTTAGCTTGCAGCAATGCAAATGAAGATTAGCACGCATGAATGCTCCTTCCTTGCTAGCTCTGTCACTGAGTGAAAGGTCCAAGGGCAGACGGCTCCTGCTCCACAAACACAAAGAGCACTGATCCAGGATCATGACTCCCATCTGCCACAAAGGCCACGGGGGCTCTGTGGAGGTCCTGGAGATTGGGAGATGTAGTGATGGAATGTGTCAGATTGATGACCGAAAGATACTAAAGAGCATAAGATTTATGTTAGAATTCTGTCCACCCTATTCATGTTGTAGCTTTGCTCTTGTGTAGCATTGTTCTTCACAATGCTAACTGCTTTCTCTGCATTCTGTGAAACCTGTTAACTACAAAAGAACAAATCTGCAGATATGTATGTAAACTGAAATGAAAGCAGAGACCTTCATGAGCATTACTCTCTCTTTTGTCATATTGCTTGATTGAGGAATATTGTATAGTCTCACTTTAAGTCATTGATAGACTAGTCATTTAAAAGAAGTTGCAAAAATATCACTCTTTATCAGCATCCATGACCGTAGCTGAATGCTAAACGTATGTCTGACATGGAATTAATTAATAAAGTCACTGCTGCGACTGCTAGCTGGTAATAAATTCACAGAAATCTTTGGAAACTTTGACAAACTCGATATATTTCATTTGGCTAACTGAAAATAAATGTAAATGTCTAGCAGATGTCAAAGCTTTCAAAAAATTTGAAAGGATTATTTACATTTGCATGGGAGTTGGACATGAATACGTTGATCCATCATAGTGTCCATGACACCTCAATCAGAGCCAGTTGGAGCAAGACGTCTGAGACATCAAAACATGAGTAACAGCCTGAGCGTTAAATTCTTCTCCTGGTATGAAATGAACTAGTAAATGCCTTGTCATTTTTTAATGTGTTTTTTAAGTGCTTACTGCTCACGTTTAAAATTATGAGTCTTCTCAAAGATTTTAATCAGCCTATATACTAATTTGGTAGGATTTATTATCCTTGAGCGCTTCCTTCTATTGCTCTGTGTATTAAAGTTTAAGAACTTCCAGAGGCATGGAAAGATAGATTTGGAAAATGATGCTTCAGTCTCTCCAATCTTCCACATTTGTAGATACATTTCACTTGAGTATCTGGACAAGGAATGGAACAAGTTTCTCGTCCATGGCAGTTGTAGCCTATTGTTCCTAATGCATCAGACATGCACTCAGGGTATTGATTTTGGTGAAACAAAAAGAGAAAACGACTCTTTGCTTTCCAATTAGATGTTAACTAAGTCTCTCCATCTGATTCAGAATGAACAATGTGCATTTCTTTTCTCTGCTCATACAAAGAAAGTAAATTAAAAATGCTACTTTTTGCACTTGGTTTAATGGGCAATTTGGGGAATCTGATTGCTTGAGCAGAAATGGCAAATACACGATAAAACTTTGTCCCCTTGGGGCCGTGGCGCTGCCAACCTCAGTAAGGACTGATGATTCCTTGCTTCACTTGAGAGGGGGAGACTGGGGGGAAACAAGATAAGATAGATGGAAAGGAAGAGACTGAAGTTCTGCTTAAGGGAAGAGGAGAGCTCGACTGATGCTCATAGATTGGAGCGATTATAACATATTCAGGAGCATAGATCATGACAAGGGACTTTGGGACATTTTACTCCATGACAGCATCTGTATTGGAGGCGGAGTCATCTCAGTGGGATGGATTGTAGGGAGGCGTTTGTTTATTGAGGGGTTTTAACGTAATGAGTCATAGCTAAAGAGAACCTCATCAGGGGATCGGGGAAATGGATTAAAAAAGGTATCTCAGTGAGCAGTTCAGTTGCCCTGAAAGCCAAACAGATGGCTTGCTGTGGTAGAGGGAGTCTCTGAGGTCTCTATCTACAGATGGATGCATGGAGTTAGCCTCCAGGGTACTTGCTTCATGGTATCAATTAGTTTCTGCATGACAGAGACCAGTGGGCTTATTAAAATAATATTCACGTCAAAGCAAAAGACAGAAGTCTATGCATCTCTCTATTTCGCCTCTGGATGTTCAAATTACACTCCTACAATTTTATTGTCATCTCATCTCTATTTTTACTCACTTGTTTTTTAAGTTTGACGTCTATCTAAGTTTTATGAGTTCATCTCAATGATTCATACCTACGCTGAAGTATTTAATTCACTTTAATATGAAATAGCAGGCCAGTATCTTTTTTTTTTTTCCCATCTTATGGACTTCCTCTCTTAAACTCGCTCAGCTCATTCCTTCACACACTCTCTCCCTCTCTGTGTCCCATACTTTTTTTTTTTGTTTTTTTTTACATATCGTAGATGTCCACAGAGGAGCTGGAGGCCTATGTGAACACTCAGTTTGATGAGCTCCGTAGATTGGTGCGTCTGGAGGAGAAGAGGACCCTTCACCTCGTAGACCTCAAAGAAGCATTCCTGACCGCGTCCGCCGCCGAGAAAATCGCAGAGATCAGTGTCCAAACTGAGCGCCTGCAGGAAGAGATGGCCAACATCACAAACCAGCTGAGCCTGCTGGAACAGGCGGAGGCAGGAGGTCCTGCAGTGGTAGCACAGGCCCTCGTAGCAGTGCCTGCACCAGCCCACAGAGTGCAGGTGAGAAGAAACTTCCTTCCTCATTATACTCAGTATGCTTCTTAAACTGCCTTTGTACTCAGTGTTGTGTAGCTTATTAAGTAGCAAGTAGAAAGGTTAGCAAGCTGATAATGTCACAGGTGCCCAGTGTGACATTCAGCATGCCCTAATTTATCTAGTGTGAAGCTTTAAGCTTGGAGGCTTTGGCTTCTAACACACCATATCTTCATATCTTCATACTGTTCTTTACGTTAATTACAGTCTTATACAGTAGACCTCACTAGTATGATATAGTCAGAGGTGTTGACGTTGTCGAATATGGCCCTCTGAATCACAGGGATTTTTTTTATTTTTTTTGTGAAAGTAATTAACAGGATTTTTCATCCCAGTCACAATTCATGTTCAAGGTGAGCTTAAACTTTCACATTTTTACCTATGTGAATTTGTCTGACCAATCATACTGGATCCACTTGATCCTGATGTTGATTTAAAACCAGGCAAGGTACTTTATTTACATACCACTCTTAGCTTGTTGTTAACAGTTTTTAATCAGACTCGAAAGCGGTTACCCAAATGAATGAAAAACGAATGCATTTGATCAGGAGGCCCATATTTGAGCAACATCACATCACATTACAAGGTCTGCTGAAAGCACTTTGAAAGAATCTGAGCAAATAGGGTCACTGAGTAATTAATCTACACTTTGAACACTGAGGTCCAGTGCCAAAGTTGTTACCAAATGCAGCCTTGTAAAACTGGCCGTTATCACTCTTGTCAATAAACAATTACACAAATGATTTGCCAGCCAGCACAAAGCTGTTCCGTTGCTGCTCATGTGTAGCCACCCTTTACACCATATGCTGTATATAGTTATTATTGATATTTTATAACATAGGACAGTCAGCAGCATGATCCCCGACATTCAATTTAAAGCATCATCTTTCCACTAACAGTAGCACCTGTTGCATAGTCATTATGGTCAAATGAATATGGTAAACAGGTGCCACCATACACAGCTTTGTTCCAAAGGAAAGGAGAGACTGGATGTATTTATCCAGGGCATACAATATGTTCATGTAGAGAAATGCAATTTTGTTTTCATAAAGTCAGCTCCATCAGTATGATACAGGTAGTAAGATGCAAATAAATCCTGAGCTGTTGGCTGATGAAGCGTAAATGTAACTATGTTTGTCCTCCGGCGATAGTATTTGTCAGTTATGAACACAGCAGCTGTTCTTTCTCTTCTTACACTCCAGCCCCTTAATCAAAGCAAGGTTCCCGTGCCAAAACACTGTTCGCACCTGAGCATGTGTGCGGTTACAGTACACCATGTATACATTTACACATACGTTAACACAGCTAGGAGTGCAGGTCATGTCAGATTCTGCAGCACTTCATTCCCTAATCCCTCATTTGAACACCGAAGAGGAGGCTTTTACTGCTTATAGGTCTCAAATTAAAATATCCCTTTGGTCCATTTGTCACTCTCCATTCTTTAGTCACCACAGTCCAGAAAAGAGGTTTGAGTGTTCCCTGGCGGACCTGCTGTAATGGTGGTAGCTGATGTGCAGATTGCTTTTTCTAGTTGAGAAATTAATCCACGGTGGGCCAAGTTCACGATGGCCTTAATTGAATGCCGATGGTTTCCCTGTTTACTCTCACGCGTTAGTTATTTCTGGAGTGAGAAATAGGCAGTGTTACTTGGAAATGTATGGCCACAAGAGAGGTGTGTGTAGACGTGGCTTATGCAGCAATATACCTAAACAGCAATGGTGTATCTTTTTGCATCTAGAGAATGGACTCAAATATTAATTATCCTACTTGCTTTCTCACTCTTCCACTATTCATCTGTCTGACTCAATAGTGTCTCCAGATGGTAGATTGAACTACAATATTCACTTGCCTCTTAACTGCAGTTCTGCTTAACTGTCTATGGTACTCCTCATCTATGATACTAGGGCTGAAACAATGCTTCTTTTTTTTTTTAACTACCAATAATTCTTTGAGCTGGTTATGGCAGGAGGGGCACAGAGCCACTGTAGAGTGAGCAGGGGAAAATACAGAGTGAAACAAAGCTGCCGTGCTGACCTTCATTTCTCTAAAATTAAACTTTTGTATTGATAGAATATTGAGGGTACAGATTTGTTTTGTGCGGCATGCCAGAAAAGCTTTGAGAACCACTGAGTTAAATTAATTGTTTCAAATGTCAAAAACTTTGAGTTTGCAGTAATCTTTTGTCTTAATTCAATGAATCAGTTTAATTAATCTGTTGTTTCAGCAAAACTGCAGTAATGTACAGTACATTCTGTTGATGTCCTTGTTGAAAAATGCCTCAACTTTTTGTGAAGTAGTGTTTTTGTGAGATTTGAAGTCCATGAATGAAACCATGATTGCTCCTCCTGCTTACTTAACACTAGAAACAACGATAGACTGCACTGAAACAAAGCCATTACCTTCAGCTTTGTTCAAATGAAAGAACATATTTAAATAAGTTGACCCTGTTGTTTTGTTTTTTGTTTATTTCTCCTTATGTAAAGCACAAAATAATCATGTTTCAGAGAGTTGCAGGCAAGGCCTCCAGCATTTTTGAGAAGTAGTGCCTCGATTCCAACTTTTTACAAGAAAAGACAGACTACCAGAGCAAAGTCAGAAAGGCTGAAAAAATTGCTGCTTTGTCAGAACGTCACATACTGCAGCCATGTAACTGCAAGGGTGTGGAATAAAGCAACTATGATGTCAAATATTTCTCGTCCGCATAAAAGCCATCCTTTCAAATACTCCCCAAAGAATAGAGAACATAATTGAGGTGAGTCTTTTTGCTTGAGGTCAAATAAACAAATTACCACCGGTTCAGCTATTAATCTTATGTCTTTGCTTTTAATGCATGCAGAGGAACACAGGTGTAGACACGCATACACACATAATGAAGACAGTCTGCAGGGATTGAAAAAGAGTTTAGAAAATTGACCAATCAGTGGGAGCCAGAGGGACAATATGTTAAGTGATTTTTGTCTCAGTTTCTATATTCAGGTTCTCCAGATTTTCATTAAAAAGGGCCAGGAGGTATTAATTTTTACAACCATGCAGTGTGTTTACTGAACATTCCCTCATGATTATACAGTAATTAAAAGAAAACAATATGTCACTGGCCAGGAAGAGATTGACAGGTACAAGTACAGAAAGGTTTTTGTCATCTAAAACATAAACACACACTATGAAGAGAAGGCAGGGATGATCAGATATGTACAGAATAAACAGGTGTTGGAGTCCTGTAGTGTATGTAGAATGTATAATTAATAAATAATATGAAAATTGAGGAATGTATGAAATCCACTTACATGTTCCTATGAGGTGATATTGGTGCACATCATCAGTCTGCCCTGTGTGTGTCCCTCACACTTGTGTTTGCATCTCCCATCTTCGTCGTGCAACTGCATTAGGCCACATTTACGCATGTGTGACTGAACAGGTTCTGCGGTCGCTTTAGTCTGTGATTATGTTTGGAAAAGCAGAGGCAGAGGCTTAACGCTTTTTAAGCTATAGCATGAAAACAAAGCCAAGATGCCTCATTAGCCACGCATTGGGAGTCTGCACCAGTGACCCAACCCTGACTCAGCTGTGACCCAGGTCACACTGAACTGCTCAGAGGCTGATTTGAAACAACTCAGCCTTTTACACAATGACTCGACCTTTAAATAAGCTGAAGCTCTGAGTTAGGACTATTTTTAATGTAGCCTGTAATGCATGTTAGGGAATTTGGAATTTGTAGGCTGATTGTTATCCCGCATCGGCTGACAAGGTACACTGTGTGCCAGTAAGACCCTCAGACTCGTCACATGATACACTTACTTTTCTCTACACTTTAAATATTTATGCTGAACTAATGAAATGTCATCATAATGTATCTTTCATTGCAGAGGTTACAGATTATTGCTGTGTATACTAAAAACAGATGAAGGCAGGCTTATTACGGGATACTAAATTACCCTAATTTAATTCTAAGCAGCAGTTTTCTATTGATATATTTATGCTGTGCCCCAATAGATGCCTTGTAGCAGGAGTTAACAGCACACTGAAATAAAGCTCAGCATTTGCTCAAACAGTTCAAGAACATGTCATTCCATGAAGTTGATATAGTGTTTAAATTCTGAATGAAGCAGCTCCTGCGCACATCTTTTGATGACAAACACACAAGTCAAGGTGGTTCTTAGCTTTGAAAGGGCTTTTATGTGTGGACGTATTGATTGAAGTGTCCTATGCCATGTGAAATAATGTAAATATTGAATCTGGTATTATTCAACCCTGAGGGTCTGCTTTTTCTCTATAGTGCTGCAAAGCTGACTGTGGCAAAGCTCTATAACCGTCAGCTTCTTTGTAAGAGCATATTTCTTTCAATTTTGTGGGCAGTGGCACTAAAATACAGTAATTGGACCAAATGAAAACAAAGCGCACAACTGGGACTTTAACAGCATTTCATATTTATCGTTGTAATATAATGCAATCAAAGAAAATATCAAAGAAGTACAGTGCTTATTGGTATCGCTACATTTACCTACATAGAATCATCAGAAAAATGGTTTGGTACTACTTTTAGCATTTAGCATAACATACCATCAGACTCCATCTGATCGCCTAGAATGGCTGCGATATAAAGGTTTTATCATGGCATCAAACACAGTTCTTGTTAGTAGTATAACTTCATTCTCAATTCTGGTCTCTTCTTTTCGCTGATATTGATTAAAAGATGATGTAATACAAGTATTCCTCAATAATATTCAGTAATATGCAAATACTTTGATGAAGAGGAGCAATTACTCACTTCAAGAATAGTTTGAAACTTATTGGCTCACTGTGGTAGACTAAAATGTATCTCCTAAAGATATCTTTTTACCCAGCAAGATAATTAGTTTTTAATAGAAATGTCGCCATTTGTCTTTTAAGTGTTTTTAATGTTTTTTTTAAAAAAAACTACTTTGGAATTACATTTGTAATTTAAAGCAGACTTAGACAAGGAAATCTTTGTATGTCTTCTACCCTTTGTGTGTCTTAAAACCTGCCACTGTTAGCTGTCAGTTAAATGACAAAGCAGTGGAGACACAGAAAGAACTATAAGCGTGTGCTTTTTGTAAAGGCAGCCTAATGGCAACAGAGCTTCTTTGGTGAATGTCAGCTTTTCACTCAGCTTTCACAAATTGACTTTTGAAACTACTGAAGTGTTCGGCAAGGTAAACCAAGAAAAAGTCTCACTCAGTTCCAATATTTGAAACTAAGTATCTGTTCATATCTGAAGCTAATTCAATTTAGAGCCAAATCTTAGTCTTAGTGAGGCAGACAGCCAGTCAGTGCTCTGCAGCCTCTACTCATCAGTTCTCTCATCTGTTGTGCTGCCAAGGAGCCTGAGCCTTCAAGATGCCATTAGTTACACAGTGTCAAAAACCATCTCTGGAACAACCATTTTAGTGCCAGTAGTCAAGGTCCAGTACAATCAGTGATATTAAGGGATGTATTAAAGATAACAAAAGAGACTGTCTTGTACTTAATGTCCTCTTGACTGAAAATAAACCAGTTGAGTTTAGGAGTGGTATAACAAGTAGTTTGGCTGAAGTACATGACAGTGATTGTGTGATGAATGCTTATTGGAGCTGTGTGTTTTGGTATGCTGAATATCGAGTTTATACGAGTATACCGGCATAGATTCATAGTAATAATTTAAACGTTATGGGCAGGCCTTGTGAAATAATGCATTTACATCTACTGGAAATTGACAGAATCTGAAATGTGATTACATTTTTCATTTGGCTCATGAATAAGCCTTTTGCTCGCAGTGTTTGTGTAACCATCACATACTGGCAGTCAACACATCATGTCCATCGTTTTGACATTAAAAAAAATCTTTTAAGCCCCGATCAAAACAGCGAAAGCCAGCATATGAATACTGTTTGCGGCTCACCCACCGCTTTGCTTCAGACTGCTTCTTTAAAAGCTCATGAATATACATGAGCACAACTGGTGGATGATAGTGAAAATTAATTGGTCAGATTTAGAGCCCCACCAGCTGGACCAAGTGGATGTAAATTATGTTGTTTACCTTTTATTTGTTATCACACCTGTGCATAGTTTTAATATGTTTTCTGTCTCTCTCTCTTTCTTATTGTTTTCAGCACGACATTGAGGCCAGGCCAAGGTAAGACTGCCAGTGTAATTCATACTCACCTTTTCATAGCTGGATAGCTTAGCTAAGGACACTTCAGCACCTCCTCACTCACTCTCATGGTAGCTGATGGTGCAAGGTCCTGACAAGTGTTCGTCTTGCATAGTAACACACAAACACACACACACACACACACACACACACACACACACACACACTTCCAAGTCTTTTTCCCCTCATAAAACTTCTACCTTTTAGTGACTCATTCTAACAACTCACTCACAGACACAGAGTCACCTACGCACATAAATCCCACCAATGTCTCCAAAACTATCCGATCATATGCGAGTCACGTCGGTGCCCCAGCAAGGCAATTAGTAGCTCTCATCTGTGTGTGCCCGCTGGAATCAAAAGAGGTGACAATCTGCCTGATCCAATAAGAAGGCCATGAATAGTGGCTGACAGGCTTTAGCTGTGCGCACCCATGTGTGTGTTTACATGTATGCATGTTGTGTCATTAATGGGGTCAAGTCTGGCCCTTTTGATACAGTATAGTATTTGCATTTCTTCTATCCCAACACTAATTCTGTGATATATGTGAGAGGGAGGGTGAGAAATTGTACAGGACAGATGTAGCTATATAATTTTTCATCTGCTTTACAGTTTGTTTGTGTCTTTTATTTTTTTTGTGCCAAGACTACATATTTCACCTTTTATCTCCGTCTGCGTCAGACAGTTTGAAATGGATAGTGCTCTCTCCCAGTCCCACACTTATTGATCGGTTGACACGAAAACCTCTCAGCCTCCTTCACCCGGAGCAGGAGCGTTCGTAGCACCACCTGCTGTTTCTGCCTCTCCTCCTCGCTGTCTCTTTGAGCTTTCATCTCAAAGTACTCCTCCCTTCTACAGACACAGACGCCCATGTACGCAGACTCATGACACTTTCAGCAAATGTCAGTACATCCATCCTCAGAGACAAAAGTCTTATTTTCTCTGAGACTTTATTTAAAATGAAGGCTGAATACAAAAATAGTCCTGTGAGCCACAAAATACACTTTTACTGAGCATGCTTGTTTTCTCCAAAGAGAAAATTAATTTTTAATTTCACTTTGATTTGATATTGCAGCACTCTCTGCTTGTGGGAAATGTACTGTATTTCCTCTCTGGAGAGTAATGCTGCTGGCACACGGTGCCAACATGTAATATGTTATTGATTGGTCAGCCAGTATTATGACCCCTAAGCTTTGAAGCAGATGGCAGCAAGCTTGGGCCCAAGGGTGAGATGGAGCTACTGTAATAGTTTGCCCTTACTCAAGGTTAACCTCCACATCTCTACACACTCACACACACACTCGCCCCCTGATATAATTACCCTCAAAGTCCCTTCTATTGCCCTAAAATGCAGTGGGTGCAGAATCTACCGTGGCTAGTGGTAAATGACACGCATTTCGGAGAGAAATACTAGAAGAGGGGCGGTTTTGGAGAGGTAAGCAGGAAAAAAGGAGATGATAAAAGTGAAATCTGAACAGATTCATGTGTGAGTTTCTTAAAGTGGTTAAGGTAGATAGAGATTGCACATCTTAACGTTTAAAGGTGAAACAAGCAAAGATGAAAAATAGATGAAGTGAAATTAATGGAGGGAGAAAGCAGGATAGAGATTTTTACAAGATCGAGTGAGGAGTGCATGTTTAGGGGTTATGTGCAATGGGATCCAGACAGTAAATTGATTATGGAGCAGAAACACTAATCCGCTGTCTGAGCCCCATATCACTGTTGTAGACGGAGCATCCCCCCAGGGCCACAATCCTGCACCCACATGCATCTTTCCCGAATTTCCTCATCAATATGATCTCCCACTTCTCCCCAAGCCTCTTAACATAGGTGCTCCATACCTGCCAAGATCTGTCCTCCTCTGAATATAAACCTTCCTTTACACCCCTCAGCACAACATTCTCACTGCTGCTTCTAATGTGATGCATTGCAAATTTTATTTACATAGCTAGATTGAAGCCCAATCAAGACTTTAGTTTTTTATACATGTGTTGTACATGCGTTTGTCTTGTGTGCATGCGTTTATAGGCAAATCAGAACTATATTTATGTGTTATCTGGATCTAATCTAACTGTTGCAATCACCTTGTATGATACAGGTTATGCTTGTATCTTATGGTAACGTAACTTCTGACAAACGATTCGTTTGCCCTCAGTGGTCACAAAGGGGCCATGGCACATTATGAGTCACCATGCCACTGATCAGCGGTAGAGACGAGTGTCTCTGAATGTATTCACACACATAAACACACACACACACAAAGGAATGGTGGGGAGAAAGGGCTCATTGCTGTAGTAACGCTTTAATTCCAGAAAGCCACTTTTATGTTGCCTCCTGAGATGCGTGCTTAAGATAGAAAAAAGATTCAAAGACAGAGAGACAGTCAATGAGAGAAAAGGCAAAATACACTAAGGAATTCCACCCATTTGCTGTTCTGTTGGGACTTTGGAAGATTTATTTTTAGTCGACATGCAGAAGTATTTTCCTGCTAGTTCTACTAACTTCTAGGTTTTTAGCTTTGGAGTTTTGTATGTATAACCACCAAGAAGAAGTCATTAGGAGACATCATCTACATGATTTTAACAATAGGAGTAACAATGGATCAAGAAACAATTCATTTGTCATTTATCGTCTTTTATGGATCTCCGACTCACCAAGTCAGCTAATGTAGATCAGCTTGGATCGTCTCTTAAATGACAATTTTTGTGCAGACATTAAAACTTTTAGCAGTTCTTCCCTGCCACTTAATCAAACCACCAAGTATTTTTACCCTCTGTTGTAGCTTCCCAGTCTCTATTTTTGGAGGAACTAACAACATGGCTAATATGTTAACATGTTAAGAGCTGTGTCAGACATGTGCTTGCCTGACAAATATGCAACATATACACCACATATCAAGTTCAAACTAATCTATAAGCAGTTTATTTGATGGGCTGCTCTCAAAAGGAAAAATACTTTAGTAGATTTGACAGATTACTCCTGGGAGCAAACAGCTGTGACTATTATTACTATTCTTGGTTACAGAAGGTAATTTGTGCTGCAACATTGTGACTGTATTTGTAGTTACAGTGTAACATAATTTGCTAAATATCAGAATTTGTATTCCTATAAAGTTGCTCTTTATTCCGATCCTTTCCAGTAGCATATGAAATAAGGCATTGTTTGGTTGTGGCTACATTTGTGGAGCTGTCTGTCATGGGAGCTACATTCCTGAATTTGAACTCTGGATGTTAGCCTGTCAGTAGTTTTATTTTATTTATTTTTTTCTTTGCAGACTGCAGACAAGATTTGTTTCTCAAACAGATGTTTCAGACAGTATTTTTGGATGCAGTGTCATCTTTAAGTTAGGTCTTGTTGGAGATGCAACTGGCTGTTTTCGTTGCCTCCCACAGTGTTTGTGTTTTGTGTACTGTCATTCTGAGTATATAAAGAATAGCAATGAAAATGAGAGGCCCTAAATAAGAGATGTTTTCTGAGAAAACTGTCCAACACTTTAGTCATGGTATGACATTTTTCTATTCAGATAGATTTTCAAAGAAATGCAGGAACACTTGTCTAAAATGGTAAAACCTTGCTTGAGGCAATTTTCTCCATCTGTACCATGTGCTTTTATTGTACCTATTAGCACCCTGTCTCATATATAGCTATTACATAGTAGTATATAGAGTATATATATGTGTTTGATATATGCAGGGGCCTTTGCACCCAGACCATGTGTGATATTTATAAGTGTTTTTATCTGTATTATCTGAGGTGTACTTTATTTACAGATAGAAATTATTTAAACAGAAGAGGGAAGAAATAAGAACTACTCATCTTCAAAACCTCAGGGCTTACTGTATAAAAAAAAGTTACCCCAAAGGTATACAAGGGTATGTAGGAGAATGGTTCAAAACACTGCAATATGCATACATAACAAATGAAGTAAATAAAGCAAGCAAAAATAACCGTGATGCAAGAAAAGTGGAAGCATTGCCAACAACTGTGTCTGATCTCCTGAACAAAAAAAACATCCTAAAATTCAATAACTTCAGCTGATAATGCGGTTTGCGTCTGAGCTCAGCTTCAGTCAAATCCCTGTCATGATCAGTAAATCTATAAGAAAAGAAAACATCTGACTTAGGAAAAGTTGAAGCTTTGAGACATGTGGTGAATTTGCTTAGGAAGAGCAGTGGAGGCCTTCTCAGCATATCAATCACACGGTATAATCACACTAAAATGGTAAAGCCCGCTGGGGAGCATAGCACTTCTAATTACAATGCGAGGTCCCCCCATTCATTGCTCCAATCTATCACGTCTCCACTGTATCTCGGGACCTCGTGTCCCCTGCTACGTGCATGGTCCAGAACACGCACGCACACACACACACACACACACACACACACACACACAAACACACACACTCTCTTCATTTCCTTTACTAGTCTTTTCCATTTCGCAGATTTTCTCTAACATGCTCAAAAACACATATACTGCGAATGACCTACATTAATTACACCTATACATAAATAATGTGCTCTACATTTTCTCCACTGTGTGTTTTGAATGACGGGATATATAATCTTATTTTCTTTGTAATGTATTACATTATAGGCCAGCCAACTTTATGATACAGTTGGGTTGTAAATGAACCTCAAAAGGAAGTTAATTAGTTAACTAATTACATCATGTGCATGCATTAACATTAAGTGGTAATGAATAGTAGTAGCATGATAGTGTACTGTAAATCAAACAATAACTTAAGATGCTACAAATCTGCAACCATACAACAGATCTGTTTTTAAGTGAGTTGGGTACATCTTGTCCTATATCTCCTCCATTTTGAATTTTCTCAAACTCCAAATCCCTGTCTGTACTCTGCCACCACTGACCATGCTCGTTGACAGAGGAGAGCAATGGGACAAATAGCTCACTATGTCTCCCTGATTGAAGGCTGTAGACCACCCTCAATCATGAACACACAAACCAAGGAAAAAGGGGGCTGACAGAGAAGCAACGCAGCCACCTTTGGACACAGCTTATCTGTCTGTCTGAGCCGCTTGCCCTTCGCTGGGTCAAAGAGATGGGTTGAGTGAAGCAGGGAGGTGTCAGGGGAGCGTGGCCGGAGGACACAGGACAGAGCTCAGAGATGAGGACATGGTGGGAGGGAGGGAGGGAGGGAGCTGCATTTCCTCTAATTAAAAATTTACATGGCCTCCCACAAAAGGAGATGCTACACAGGACCTATCGCCTTTATGCTATTATGTGTGTGTGTGTGTGTGTGTGTGTGTGTGTGTAAACACGCCCTCATTTAATAATTTAAAAAGCTTGAGCTAGATGCATCTGTATCAGTTTTCCCATGTGTGTGTGTGTGTGTGTGTGTTAGGTCCAGTGGCTTATGACTGTACTAAAACCTTCTTTAATGCTCTCTCTCTCACATACACACACACACACTCTTTCTCTCTCTCTCTCTCTCTCTCTCTCTCTCTCTCTCTCTCTCTCTCTCTCTCTCTCTCTCTCTCTCTCTCTCTCTCTCTCTCTCTCCCTCCCTCTCTCTCAGCCGTCACCGTTCCACGGGGGTGGATCGTAGGTCCTAGATGAATGCAAAGCACACACAAACCAAAGTGACAAATACAGAGACATACATTTAGATGACTAGAGACATGCATAATTCATGCTACTTCTGCAATGTTCCTGCACTTTTTTAGATATCATTCACTTGTGTTTGTGTATGGCCACATGCACGTGTTTCATGGACACTGACGGCGCGAGCGTGACTCACATCAACCATTTTTGGAAAATGCAGGCAGAGGGGGGGTGTGTGCAGAGGTGTTAAAGGGAGAAAATAAGTACATAATTGTGTGTGTGTGTGTGTGTGTGTGTGTGTGTGTGTGTGTGTGTGTGTGTGTAATTTGGGGACGTTTGTGCTGTTTACACGCGCCATGGGGGCCTCTGACTGGGAGCCATGAACCTTTAGAAGCAGAGCCATCAAGGTGCCCGTGAAGTTTTTAGGTTGGCCCATAAATATGTTTTTCCATCAGTGACACACACACCTGTTCCCTCACTATCCCCCTAAAGTCCGCACATGTGATGACTAATAGCAGTTATTTGTCCTCACACACACTTCTTCAATACAAATAAGGTAAGTCCTTCCAACCCCATTAAGAATGTTAAGAGACTCTGATTCATAGAGTTAAGGTAAATTTGATGAGGTCTAATTCTATTTCACTTCAGATTCCATCTAAAGCTTCCAGTATAATGTGATGGTTCAAAGGGAAAATGTGGAGATGGAAGCTGTCTAATTGAATATCCTGTTAAAGTGGCAAGTATGAATCATGACTGTATACCGGCTGTCAAAATGCAAAAGAGAGCAGACAGTCAGGAATGTATTCATGTGAAAACTGACAAGACAGGTACGAAAGTATTTTCAAAACGAAACTGCTTCTTTTGATATCGGACCTGACTGCAGAAGGGATTGCCACCTGATAAGTTTGATGTACTGCATGATTTTGAATTTCT